>CAUYRT010085710.1:0-29070 GCA_963574885.1 Lepilemur ruficaudatus | reverse complement strand
TGAACTCTTACAACCTGCTTTCCACTCTTTTTAGATAATATGTTTCTCATTAGCTACATTAGCTCATTCTCCTACAAAGGATATGATAGAGGGAAAAAATAAAAGAAAAAGTAATAAAATTGTTGAAATTCAGAGAACTCCGTCATTCTACATGAAGCATATTGTTATCAACTTCTAGAAAATTGAGCCTGAATTCCTCAGTCTCAGCCATGACCTTATTTATGCAGGTACTGAACCCTTTCAATGGACCTGTATAGGTTTATATAAAATTATCATTAGTTACTTTTAATTAAGTCAGCATTTGACTAGATGAAAATTGGTAAAAAATGAACATCAAGAGCTGCCAAATAAAAAGTAATTCTTTTAATAAAAAGATATTTTTTAAAAAAAAAAAGGAAGAAAAGTATCTATAAAGATAGGCTGCAGTTGGGCTTCCAATCCAAAAATATTTATCATAAGGATACAAGCTTCAGGTCATATTTGCCTGCTGTAATTCTTATCTTTGTTTCTCTCTATATAATTTTTTTTACTCTCTAAGCTGCCTTTAAATTTTTCTTTTTTTTTTTTCAATTTGGTTTTGAGCAGTTTAGATATGACATAGCTAGGTGTGTATGTGGTGTTTGTCTGCATGGTCTTCTCCAAACTTCTTACATCTGCGATTTGATATTAATACTTATATTAACTGTGGAATTTTTTCAGCTGTATTTCTTCTTGTCTTTCTTCTCTTTCTGAGACTCTAAGTACACATATGCCAAACCAGTTGATGTTTTCCTACAGCTCTAGATGCTGTGTTCTTTTCTATTTTTTCCCCATTAGTTTTACTCTTGGTGTTTCAGTTGTGGTAATTTCTATGGACATATCTTGAAGTTCACTGATCTTTCCTTAGTTGTATTGAGTCTACCGATGAACTTTTGACAGCACGCTTTATTACTGTGGTTTTATCATCTTAAGCATTTCCATGTGGCTTTTGTTACAGTGTCCACCCCTTTGCTAAAATTACCCATCTGGTCTTGCATATTGTCCTTTCATATTAGAGCCTTTAACATATTAATCATAGTTGTTTTAATGAGCGTTCCAACATCTGTGTCATATTTGAGTCTGCTTGTATTGTTTGCTTTTTCTCTTTGCAGTGTGCTGCTTTTTCACCTGCCTCATAATTTCTTGCTGAAAGCTGAACATCTTGTGCAGGATAGTGGAGGGTGAGATAAACAGTTTCATGGCTGGAAATGGGTGTATCGTTTCTATGTTAGGTCTTTAATGCATGGTTTTGAATCAATCTAAGGAGGAGTCGAGCTGTGTTTAGAGTTTATTGTTGCTATGGCTACCCATAGTGTACCATAGGCTACAAATTCCTCTTGCGATAACTTGTGCTTAGGATGGGGCTGGATCAACACAGGGTTTTCCTCAATGTCTCTTTCACCCTCACATCAGGCCATCCCTTTTTGCTGTACCTTTGAGAGGATCTCTTTCCACACTCTTATAATTCTCCTAGCAGAATTCCACTGTTCCTTGATACTCGTTAGCCTGGTGATGGTGACAGGGGTACTCCCTGTTGTTCAGACAATGCATCACACTTAGGTAGTCACCGTGTCCCTGAGTCTCACAGGTTTTCACTTCTTTCTCAATGGTCCTGCCTCTCCCTCACATTTAGGTTTATTTTTTCTATTTTATTTCACAGCCTCAATGGGTTTTCACCAGTGCCTAAGGGTGACAGTGTTTGCTGCCCTTCTTCCTACAGTGTAAGACTTTCATTCCATAGGGGAGGTAGGGAAAAGCTATCGGGGAGAAAGGGATCCTCCCTTTCCCACAGCCCTGCCATTCACCTCCTGCACACATACCCTTCAAGGGATGCCTTCTCAAGACTCTCACCATTATTTATGTGGGTGAGTACACAGTGAGGTTTGTGGAAAAGAGCACAGTAGTGGGTAAAAGCCTCCTTATAACTATGGCCCTAGGGACTCTACAGTCTCTACATTACTAACCAACACACAACCGTTGCTAACCTACACGCAGTCTTTACCAATCTGTTAATAATTTTAGCTAAGTTCTTCTTGCCAGTATCCAGGCTCATCTGCCCCAGGTAAGGAAATGTTCTCACCTTATCTCTTTTTGCAGGCACCTGTCATTCCTCAGCTCTCTGATAGGTAAATAAAAGTGTGGCTTTTCTGTTTGTTTGGGGTTTGTGTGTGTGTGTGTCGCTGCTGTTGTTGTTTTCATAAGGTTGACAGTGATGCTCTTTCCAGCGTTGTGCATCTCCAGATGGAACAGGAAATGTCTCTATTTGCTTTTGATGAGACAACCATAAATCTGACCTGCATTTGAGACTGGATCCCATTCTGTCCTTCCATGTGTCTGTCTTTCCTTTGGCAGCATTTCCAGGGATTTTGAATATTTTGAATTAAAGGTCCTGATGAAGAACAGAAAAATATTACTCTCCTTGAAGGTAAAATGATGCCACCTTCCATGTTGATTTGAATCTTTTGTCATTTGCTATAGAGTTCATTTTGTATATTCTTCCACCATTCTCCTTATCAAGTCAATAAAACCTTCAGAAACTTTCTTATGTTGAGGGAGGATATGAATTATATCATTACAAATTTATTTACCATTGATAACACTTCACAGAAGTTTTTCCAAACCACCTTTCCTCTGTTAAAAGTATAAAGCCAGCAGGCTATTGTGTTATTTCAAAAAAGAAATCATTCAATTGGTAGTATGTCAGATGAAAGGGACACTTTGAATTGTGGCATCATTCTGAACATATGAAAAGCAAAATCTGCACCTGTCATAACTATGGGATGAGGCATGAATATTCTATACATTTCTGATTAATCAAAATCCATGCAAAAGTATCAGTCAGATCAGAAGAGTCAGAATTGATTAAACCACATTTAGCTTATCTGTATTTTCCAGGTATCACACAGATTAGAATAGAAGCCAATATGATAGTGTGGGAACAAAAGACTTGTCAACCTGACACTATTTTAAACACAGAAACAAATGGAATCTTGCAAACCAATTCTGATTAACTCAACCTGACTCTACCTTGAAAAACATAATGGTATTTTTATGATTTTAATATGGTTATCAGCACAGCCCTGCTATTCTGAGGTATCTCAACTCATAATCTTCAGGTAGTGGAAAATAACATCTTCAATTTGAGAATAACGTGGACTGCAGTATGCCAGCCACATACAGGAAACCACAGGGCAAACTTGTTTCTGGTGTGATTAAAAGCTCACTTGAAAGGCCCTCTTTGCATGGGGAACTTTTCTGGGCAAAGGATAGAGGGCTTCTTTGTCTTCAAAGAGCTTCAAAGGATATACAGGAAAAAAGCATGTTCAAACAAGGGAATCAGATGTGTGAGGTAAGGAAAGTATTAACATTTTATACTGAGATGATACTTAGCATCACAAGCCCGTTCTCCTTGGATCCTTCCCTCCAATAAAATCCATTTAGGTAGAAAGGAGAGGAAAATATCATGACCTGACTTCTGTTGCTATTGTGTTAAGGAGGCTGAGAGCTTTGAAATAAGTGGGTGGTCATGGCTTGCGATTACGGATGCAGAAGAAGGGGCTGCCTCAGGGGAAGGTTCCCCCGTCCTGGGCTCAGAGGGCATCATGGTGAGCAGATGTGGCTGTGCGTCCTCAACATGACTAGAATGCACTGTGGAAACAGCTTCTTTTTGACATGCCTCTTACTGTCATATTACTCACCTGAGGATTAAACCTCATACACTCTGAGAAGCAGGAAAGAAAGTTGAACAGACATAAGCATGCTCCTGCTTTTCTCCTCCATTCACTCCCTCTCCTGAAATTCAGTCCCATTTGGTTCCTACCGCACATTCCTCTGGGACTTGGCAGCCTCTCTCCCTCCAATGATGCACATCAGCATTTCCGATAGAAGCACCTGCAAATTCCCCACCCTGGTTAGCAGAGGGTGAGGTGGTGAGCTGTTCAGTAGGGCTGTGTGCTTTAAAAAACAAATCCGTCTCTGCCAAAAGCCATTAATGCTTTCCAAAAAGACAATTTTCTCTTTTGTTTTTAAGAAGATAATAGCTTTGGGGGCAACACAAATTTTAAAATATCCAATTTGTTCCATTCAAAACCAATTAGCAATCAGAGAAACACATGGAGGTTTTCCAAGCTTCCACAACATCAATATCACAATAGCTTTTCCAAAGCTAGTCAAGTTGAAATATTCTCACCTGATATCCATCTTCTGTTTTTAGTTACTTTAACCTCTCCTCTTTCTCAATATACTTTTCTTAATATATGAAAACATTATTCGTTGGCAAGCAATGGAAAGAAGTGTGTGATACGACAGCATTTACAAAGCAGGGCCAATGCTTTTCATTTGAGCTCATTGCCCACTTATCTATCTGAATTGGCAGTGAAATTCCACTTTATAAACCACTAGTAGAACATTTAAAAAAAAGTGAAGGCATTTAAAAGTCAAACTTAGCTCAACTTCTCTAGATAAGAGATCCTTTTGTAAAGAATTTCTCTAATATAGTTCATTTACATTATACCCTATGTATCCACGACCATGGTATCCTAAACAGATGAAAAGATAAGGCTTCAGGATTCTAGTTTGGCATGTAAGGAGCTTGGAAGACACCTCTTCATCCTAACAACATTTAAAAAGCTGAGGAAAAACTGAAAAATCAACAAGACTTAGATTTGTAAGAGAAGTGAGGTCAAATTACTGCCGCCAAACTGGAAAGACAGGCAAATACAGAGAATCACAATGTATTGGAGGAAAACTCTTTAGGAGCAAGTGCCAGGATAGGAAAACCCAAACTTTAATTGACAAGTTGCTGGAGGCTCAGTGTGGACAAGTCTGAGAGTTAAAATCTCCAGAGAAAGAAAGTAATCAGGGGCCCCCACAATTTTGTAAGTCTTATCTCCTGGAGCTCTACCAGGTTCTCACAGTTAATATCAGAGAAAAATGTCCTGTGCTTCCAGGGGTGGGGGTGGGGGGATGGGGAAGAAGTCCTTTTAAAATATGCCAGAATGTTCTGTTCTTCTTAACAAGGTCTTTCCTCAGGAGAAACTATTCAACCAGAATCTAACTTGATGGAGTTTTATCAGTCTAATGGACTTGAGAGAAGGGAAATACCCAACCAATGCCAGCCCCCTGCAGCAATCCCCTCTCACTAAAGTGGGGGAAGTGGGGGAACAAGAGGGAGGCGGAGGGAGACCAAGAAGCACTTGTGAAGTTCACAGTCCAGAGGCAGAGGCTCCCTAAAAGACTGAGACCTAATCATAGGACTTCCATATCCTCTTCTCCCACATCTTACCAGCACATTACTAAAGGCCTATTTACAGCAGGTTTTTAAACCCAGTACATCACATCTGGCTACCAAGAAACTTATACTCTGGGAGGCCAAGGCAAGAGAATCACTTGAGCCCAGGAGTTCAAGGTCACAATGAGCTATGATTGTGCCACTGCACTCCAGCCTGGGCAGCAGAGTGAGATTGTGTCAAAGGAAAGAAGGAAAGGAAGGAAGGAAGGAAGGAAGGAAGGAAGGAAGGAAGGAAGGAAGGAAGGAAGGAAGGAAGGAAGGAAGGGAAGGAAGAAAGGAAGGAAGGAAGGGAAGGAGGGAGGGAGGGAAGGAAAGAAAAGAAAAAAGAAAACTTACAAGGCATACAAAAAGGCAAAAAATACAGCTTGAGGAGAGAGAGAGAGTAAGCACACACTCAGCTATGGCAGCAATGTTGGAATTATCAACCTGGGAATTTAAAAACAGCTATAATTAATATGCTAAGGGCTTGCTAGGATTTGAATATCCCCTCCAAAACTCATGTTGAAACTTAATTGCCATTGTGGTGGTATTATGAGGTGGGACCTTTAAGAGGTGATTGGATCACGAGGGCTCTGCCTTCATGAATAAATTAGTGCCATTATCATGGAAGAGGGTTAGTTATCACAGGAGTGAGCTCCTGATAAAAATGTATCCTTTTATCCTGATAAAAGGATATCCTTTATCCTGATAAAAGGATACATTTGGCCCTCATTGTCTATCTATGTCATGTGTTTGCTCGCCTGTCTGCTTTCTGCCATGGGATGATGCAACACGAATGCCCTCATCATATGGCTGAACATATCCCAGTGCCATTACCCTGAACTTCCCAGCCTCTAGAACCATAAGCCAAATACATCTCTTTTCATTATGAATTACCCACTCTGTGTTCTTTTGTTATAGCAGCATAAAACAGAGTAAGACAGAAAACTGGTACCAGGAAGTAGGGTTGTTTCTAAAACAAACACCTGACAGTATAGAAGCAGCTTTGGAACTGAGTAATGGGTAGAGGCTGGAAGAACTTGGAGGAGTAGAATTTTTTAAAAAGCCTGTATTGCAGCGAATGGAGCATTAAGGTTGATTCTAGTGAGGGCTCAAAAGAAGAGGAAAGTTGTAAGGAAAATCTGAATTATCTTAGAAGTTACTTAAGTGATTATGACCAGAGTGTTGGTAGAAATATGGTTAATAAAAGCTATTCTGGTGAGGTCTAAGACACAGATAAGGAACAAAATATTGAAAACTGGAATAAAGGCCATCCTTGTTATACAGTTGTAAAGAACTTGGTGGAATTATGTCCATGTCCCAGAACTTTAAGGAATGCAGAACTTAAGAGTGATGAACTATAATACCTGGTGGAAGAAATATTTAAGTAGTAAAGCATTCAGGCTGCTGCATAACACTTTTAACCATATCACATGCAGTGATATGCAAGAGGAAAGAAATGACTTAAAGATGGAATTTATAACTAAAAGAGAATCAGAGCAGACAGATTTGGAAAATATGTTCCCTACATTCCAGTGCAACACTCCTTAGCTGCTCCAGCCATGGCTCAAGTGGGCATAGATATGGCTCTGGCCACTACTTTAGAGGGTGCAAGCAGTAAGATTTGGGGGTATCCATGTGGTGCTGACTCTGCAGGCATGCAGAGTGCATGAGTTGTAGAGGCATGGCTTCTTCCACCTAGATTTCAAGGAATATATCACACAGCTTGGGGGCCCAAGCAGAAAGTTGTCACAGGGTTGAATCTGCCTCAGAGAGTCCTCACTAAGGAAATGCCTAATGGAGCCAGGGGAGCAAGACCATTACTGAGACCCCAGAACTGTAGAGCTACCAGTGTGCAATGCCAGCCTGGGAGAACTACAGAAAGGGACTCCAACCCAAGAGAGCTAAAGCATATGGGTTAAGCCCAGCAAAGCCATGGGGGCAGAGCTACTCATGTCTTTGGGGGCCCAATTTCCTCAATGCCCAGGATCCAAGACATGGAGTCAAAGGAGATTATTCTCTAGCTTTAAGATTTATTGTTGCTCACTCTGTTGTGTTTTGGAATTACTTGGGACATATTACTCCTTTTATCTTTCCTGTTTCTCCCTTTTGAATATCTATCTTATGCCTGTTCCACCATTGTATTTTGGTAATAGATAACTTGTTTTGATTTCCTAGGCTCACAGCAGGAGCAAATTAGCCTCAGGATGAAGCATGCTTTGAGTCTCACCTATATCTGACTTAGATGACACTTTGGACTTCAGAATTTTAGTTGATGCTGGAACAAGTTAAGACTTTGGAGGATTTAGGGGATGGAATGAGTGTATTCTGTGTGTTGAGAAGGACATGAGTTTTAGGGGACCAGGAATAGAATGCTATGGTTTGAATGTCCCCTACAAGACTCATTAAAATGTTAAGTGCCATTGTGGTGGTATTAAGCAGTGTGACCTTTAACAGGTGGCTAGCCCATGAAGCCATGGATTAGTGACATTATTATGGGAGTGGGTTAGTTATCACATCAATGGGCTCCTGATAAAAATATAAATGTGGCCCTCATTTTCTCCCTGTCTCATACATTCTGTTGCCCTTTCATTTTTTTTACTATGTGATGATGCAACAAGAATGGCCCCACTAGATGGCCAAGCAGATGCCAGCACCATGCTTTTGGACTTTCCAGCCTCCAGAACTATGAGCCAAATAAATCCCATTTCTATATAAATTACCCAGTTTATGGTCTTCTGTTATAGCAGCAGAAAATGGACTAAGACAGGCCTCTAATGGATAAACATTATGCAAGAACAGGTTAACAGACCTAAACCTAAGGCAGGAAGCCCTGAGAATCCTAGAAGAGGATGTTGGGAAGACCCTCTCAGACAGTGTTATTTTTAATCCCAAAAAGCAATCACATGACTAGCATTTATTACATACCAATTCAAACTTTCATTCTTGGGAAAAATATCATGTGAACACCACAAAAAGGCATCATAAATTACTATGTGCCTCAGAATACAATGTTTGCCCTGTGGGTAAGGAGTTCAAAATCCAGTTGAAAAAATAAAAGCAAAACAATGAGAACATTGATTTCTGTGGATATTTCTGTGTGACTCATATTATAAGAACTCTGGATAGCTATCAACACCTTAAGTATGACATGTCCAAATCCACATACCATTATACGCTATATATAAAAGATCATTTTTCCCATATCCTACATTTCTGCTATTCTCGTTGTGTTCCCTCCAAGTGTCTTGCCCTTTTATCATCTATTCCTCTAATTCTAACTTGTTCATCAAAAAAAAAAATGTTTAAATTCCACCTCCTCCATTTGGGTTATTCTTTTTCTGATCATTATGTTATTTTCAATTTACTCTCAAAAATTCACATGTTCTTCTTCATGGCTAGGCAGTTTGTTTTATGTACTTGTTTTGCCTCTTCAATTGGAGACGAACTCCTTGAAGGCAAGAACCATGTCTCTAGTTTTTGAAATTGAACTAACAACATCTTAGCAAGCGTGTTCATACAGTATAATTTTGATAAACATATTAATTGAAGAGATAAACAAGCAACATTTCTTTTGGCATCCATATTTTCCTAATGACCATTAAGCTTTAAGTAGCTTTAAGAGTCAACATGCTTCAACAATGTTTCCTGTTAGTTGCGCTTGATTAGAAAATTAAATATTTACCATCATAATGCTCAAAATTCACTCAAAATATTAAGGTTACATATTTTGGTTTCCTATAAGTTATTCCTAAAGTAACATTATATGCTACTGTTATTTGACTATGGTACAAAATATATATAGCTTGAATAATATGAGCATAAAATAAAAATGACTCATATCCATAAGAATAAACATGATTGAGTCGATAACCAAGTAGTACCCTAGTACCCACAGGTAATACTGATGATCATGAAGCAACATTCATATGTCACACTTCAATGGCAATGATTGCAATCAGAGTAACATGCAATTTAGTTAGCTCTGATCAGAGGAGGACTATGGCTGGCTAAATTTCAACAGATTTCAGTGTATGGCCTTAGACAAAGGTCATCACCACCCACATTTTCACATGTAACTAGAACATGTTCATGTGGTGTAATATTTTCATTTCATGGCTTTTATCCAGCAAATGGTATTTTAATAGAGGACTGTTCCTTTAGTAAACAGACTGGTCTTGCTGACATATCTTTCCTTTTAAAATATACTTTGGCTGAATTCTAACAAAACCATTTTGAATGCAAAAGGGATGCTTTTCAAGCCAGATGGTTTATCTAATAGGAATGTTTTCTGATTAGAGAAACAGCAGTAGACTCATGATCACAGCAGGTGCCAAACTGGTTCTGTAGTTTACATGAATTTGCAACTGAACAAGTCATGAACTAAAGGGAATCTATTTTGAAATGTGCCACAGTCTATTCTGAGAAAAAAGTGAAATGTAAAAGGTGCTACCATATCAGATGGGGTTAATATGTCTTTCTTGATATGAATGTGGCCATTATTGCATTTGTGATAAAATTTATTTGTATATTAAATTTAAGTATATTGCTGAAATGATTAATAAATAAAAATTATAAAAACCATTATAGGATAACAATCTTAAATATCTTTTGTTTTTATTAAAATAATCAGGAATCTTTTTACTGAAAAATGTACATTGTTCTTCTTTCTCATTGTCCTCATTCCTTGTACATACCTTGTCCCTTTGTTTCAAGAAACAATTTTTACATGTACAGTAATTAGGGAAGCAGAATACTATTGGTATGGTAGGCTTGGCCAAGTCTAAGTGTACATAAAAGAGACCCTCCCAGGTCCTATGGAGATAGCATGGGGGTGCAACTTCCTGAGTAATGGATTGTTGCCTCTTACTATAGTGCGGATTGTTTCTGGGTGCTGACATGATTATTGGGTACATAAAAGGCAGTGAGCCCACAGAGTCACACTGTGACCCAGTAGCCTCTCATTCTCCATGGTCTGCCAAGATGACCAAACATTGATGTGCCTTGATAAGTAAGATGTAAGAGGAACGTGTATAGTGTGAGAGACAATGTGTGTAGCTGCCCCCACCTACTGTCTTAATCTTTTTATATCAGTCGCTCTGTTTATTTGCTGCTTTGGAAGGAAACCAAATTAAAAGTAACCTAGAGTTGATTCCAAGTCATCATTCTCACTCATCCTCACCCCAGGCAAATTCCATGATCTGTTCTAGAACAGTTGGTTAAACAGTAAAGACTGTAGGTACCTGGAACTTTTTCAAGTCAGAGATGTATTATTCAGAAGAATCATAATTTTCTAATTTTTTCAGTAATTTAAAATGCAAATAAAATTATACCTCTACAGTGATATAATTTATCCAAATTAATTTTCTTTTAAGGTGTTCAGTGAGCATCAAAATATGTTTAAATGTAGGTGAAAACTTGAGATCCCATTTTTAAAAGACATAATGATTTGAACAGTTTTTTTAATACATGGGTTTGTCATTATAGGAATCAGAACTTTTTGTGATTTATTATTATACGAGTTTTTACTAAGCACATTTTTGTACCTTCTATCATTTTCTCTAATCAAATTCCTTCAGAATTTTTGAAGTATTGTTTTTTTAACCACTTGTTTTGATAGTTATTCATGCACAGACTTGAAATCTAACTATTTGATGAAGTAAATCATGGATTTCTTTTAGGTTGAATATAAGCTTTTATAGTATAGGAAACATACATCTTCCATATTCTGTACAATTCCTTCACAGTTCTGCATCATGCAGAATAGACTAATAATGTGCATATTTGATTAAAATCTTGAGGTTGCTTATAAAGGGAGGATTCTATTGAAATAAGAGGACCTGTTTTTGACTCTTGTGCTCAACTTTTAAGAGTCTGTAATAAAAGCTTTTCTAGCATTAAATATTGTTGCAGCATCTTTTATCCTTGCCTTCCCTGATGACCGTTAATTTGCATTTCTTTTCTTTTAAAATGTTTTCACCTTTGCTGTGGGTCAGTGTTTTATAACCAAGGGTATGCAAATATATATAGGCAATCTACAAGTTCTCAGTGAGAGTAGTTTCATTTCCCTCTCCATTTTATTAATATTATTATATACATATACACTCATGTCAGACAACCTGGGTGATAATTAAAAACAAGATCTTCCATGGGATTCCAGTGCTCACATTGCATATCAGTTTAAAAATGCTTTGGTGTCATGAGGGAATATTTTAACAATCCTGAGAAAATGAGAAAAGAAAACTACAGTAGTTTTAGAACTTCAGTTATATGCTCTTTCTTCATTTATGATATGTTCACTTAAGAATTCAAACCAGAATCATTCATGATTTCTGTTCCAAAGGAGATTTCATGAAAATGGGAATAGAGAAAACTGGAGGAGATCTGAGTCATCATGTGGAGTGCAGAGGATCCATGTGCCAAACTCAAAAGACTGTATGGCACATCAGGTGGTGTCATTTTGGTGCCTCAAGAACAAATTTAATTTGTACAAAATAATATCATCATTAAATCATTTAATATTAATTTCATGTCTGTATAATTTAAATATGTTTTGGAATAAACTAAAGCCATAAATATAAAGAGTGCATACCTAGATATGCATTTATTCGGATTTAAGAAACTATATAATAAAATTAATTTAAGTCATTATTTGTCATCTAGGAGAATACCTTTCTTCCTTCTAAGGGATTATTTATATTTCTCAAGTATAAAAAATGCTTCTGTAGTCTATGGGTACTCTCTACAGTTTCTGGGTGTTAGTTTATTATAGTGATAGAGAAGGACACCAGGATCAATTAGTTTAGTTCAGGAGTTAACAAATGTTTTCTCTAAAGGGCCAGATGGCAAATATTTTAGGTTATGCAAATCAAAGTCTCTGTTGCAACTACTCATCTATACTGTTGTAGCAAAAACTTCAGCCATAGATTATTCACAAATGAATGGGCATGCCTGTGTTCTGATAAGACTTCCTTTACAAAAACCGGTGGTGGGCCAGATTGAGTCTGTGAAGTGTAGTTTGCTGACCCCTAAACTAGGTGAATGGACTATCAGGAGATGTATTAATGAAATATTTTGAGTAAGTTATCTCTTACCTCAGCTTCTTAAGAGGGTATCCTAGGGTAGTATCCTAACATAGTTCTACAAAAGAAAACTACAATGCCACACAAAAGTTTCCAGTTGTTTCTTACTGTAAGTTAGACATAGCTGATTATTTTGAGAGTATGAAGAAAATGTACCTGGAGTAAAGAAGATAATGTTCTTTAGACATAAATACTTGAGGTGATAGGTATCCTAAATACCCTGACTTGATCAATATACATTTTATACATGTAACAAAATATCACCTGTATCCCATAGCTTTGTACAAATATTATGTATCAATAAGCAAATTTTTAAAAGATAAGCTTTATGCAGATCAAAAAAGTTGACAATGACATAAACATAAATTGCCACCTTATTAACTATTGAAAAAGAAATGATCACCACTCCTAAAGACAGCATTTGACTTTTCTCTCTTCAATATAAATTTTCAGAATGTTTCAGGGTTATGTTTTTATGAATGCACCTGCTTTTCTTGGAAGAAACAATGTGGTAAAGTAACATATTTAGTAATGGGAGCAAACCAGCTTTCCAATGTCAGCATAGATGTGTCTAATTCATTCGAAGTACCTTGGGTTCTGAACCATGAGATTCACATCTTTTGAACAATAGTTACCTTTAGAAGGAATAAATGTAACACATCAGGTACATTCTCTTCTTACCAATTCAAAAGTATTAAATTGAATGGCAATAAACAAATAACAAAGAAAAGTTCATAATATTTATAAAGGACAAGTTTTCATGTTCAATATGATTAGTTCCAGATATGTTATGAAAAACAGATAATTCAATTCTTTCAGCAAAACAGCAACTCTTCCACTCATGAGGCACTTATGTAACTGTAAGGAAATTCTGATTCTTTGAAGAAATCCAATGAATGACATTTGTTATTACAATGTAAGCAATTTTATAGTGAAATTAATTTGTTTTATCTAATGACGCTCATGATCATATTTTGTTTTCCTGTGAAGTAGAAATAAAATAATAAATCATTTATTTCAGTGCCTAATGGTAATTATTTTCCCTCAGTTAAATATTGATGTTTGGCTGATCATCTTATATATTTTTAAATATTTGTAGAAGATTATAACTTTCTAATTTGTCATACACATTTTTCTTCTTTATTTCTTCTACTGTTACATTGTTTTGTTTATTCTTTCATTCATTACTTCACCTGTTAAATAATTTACTTTTTTTATTTTTTATTCATTTTCTTCATCAACATTTAATCATGTCACACTGAATTAGGCATTAAAGGTATTTTGCGGTCATAGCATACTTGGTATTCTGCATTTAATGCTTACATAAAAAGCATTCATGTATAGAGTGATAAATAACAGCAGGGGCATCTAACCTTATTGCATCAGGGCATGGAGGCTATCAGGCTTTTATTAACACTGACCCAAAATTTAAAATAAGTTACCTTAATAGAAGTAAAAAAGAAGTAAAAGCTTATTGAAAATATTCAATAATATAGGAATGTATAAGTGAAAACCACATTTTTCATACCTATCTCCCAACCTCTTACACACTAGTATTCAGTGAGGATATTAATGTGTACAGTTCAGACTTTGTACATGGAAGTGTAAATGTTTATGTATATGTATACATATATGTGTGTATAGGAAAAGTATACAAGCATATATTTCTTTTTACAAAATGAAACCTGACTATGTACACTTTTCTTTTTTTTTTTTTTTTGCCACACATGAAACGAATTAGCCTGGGCACCGTTGTGCATCTGTATATCTCATTTTTTATAGAAGCTGGCTACTCAAAATTGAAACTATTCCTCTCTTTATTAAACTGTCCCCCTATTGACAAAATACAAGCTGTTTCTTCTTTCCTAAAAATGATGCAGTAATGAACACCTAAGTGAAGGAACTTCTATAGGGTTGAATTCTTCTGAAAGTGGAATTTTTGAGGCAAAATGTTTGCGCATTTCAAATGTTGGTAGGAGAAAGTGCTCAGTCCTCCAATTTACTTTGCTATTGACTGTGTATGTTTCCCCACTCCGCCATACTGACGAATCATTACCTTTTTACAAAAATTTAATCTCACTGAGAAATTTTAAATTATATTATTTTCAGACACATTTAATTACCAATGTAGTTTGATGTTTTTTACATGATTCTTGTCCTCGCTTATTTCTTCCTCTATGAATTACCTTCATTTGCTTTGTCCCTTGCTCTGGCATGTTGTTTAGATACTTTTCTCATTGATTTGGTAAGTTATTAATATAGAATGGCCGTTAAACCATAGCTTACTACATTACTTTTCTTTTAGCAACTAATCGTGGCTATAATTAGCTATAAATAAATTTTAAAATAATTATAGATACTTATATTTGTTATTATTTTGTGTTTTTCCATGCCATACATCTTAAATAGGAAAGAGTCTCTCAAGTCAAGAAAATAAAAACATTGCATTAATAATATACTTTCTTTTAATGATTTGTATGCAATCATTGTGATCTATTTAATGAGTTTAGAGTAAATTTCTTCCCTTTGTGTTTGTGTGTATTTTCACTTACTAGCCCAAGCCACAATTATTAGAGCTGTACTGGATATACAGATTCATTTGACATATACCTGGTATTCTTACGTTTTTGCATGTTTTGCTTAGTTCTTCAATAAAAGTTTGTAATTTTTGCACAAAAATCTTAAGTTCATGTTTATAATATTTCTACACATTTTATAGTTGTTTTCTGATTAATGGGAATGTTTTTCTCCTAACATTGTCTTACCAAGGATCACACAAAAATTACGTATATGTGTTAGAACTCCAATTACTTCTAATAATGTTTTATTTGAATGTCTTCTACTTCTCATGTAGAAATAAAATAATCTACTGTTTGCTGATGTAGGCTTTTTACTCCTTTAATTTACATCTAGCGTTACTCATTGTTGATCCCTCCAATATACTTGATTAATTCTGGTATTTTAAATTATTTTTTAAAAAATTGTTCATTTCATGTAAATTTTCAAATATTTAGAATGAAATTCCTGATAAAGTCATTTTTAAATAAACTCTGAATCTTTGATAATGTCCCTTTTTAAGTACTAATTAATTTTTCTCCATTTCTAATCAGAGTTGTCAGATGTGTTTCTTCTCATTTATTTGGCAAGTAGGTTTTCTTTGGCTCTCAATCTCAATTTTTTTTCTTTAGAATATTAGTATAACTAAACTTCAGACTTATTTGAATTTCATCAATTTTTTGTTAGTGTCCTCTTACTGATCCAGGAGTTAATCCACACTACCCCATTGCATGTAATTGTCCCATTTCCACAGTGTCCTCTTGTCTGTGATTATTTCTCACTTTTTGCTGACCTGGAAAGTCTTGAGGCATACTGGGCAGATGTGCTTTTGAAGGTCCCCAAACATGGATCTGTGTTGTTTTTCTCATAATTAGGCCAGGGTTATGAGTTATTTGAAATAATATCACAGAGGCAATACTGTTTTCATCACATCTTATTAAGGGGATAATGATGTCCACATGGCATCCCTGGTGATGTTAATCTTCATCATTTAGTTGAAGTAGTGTTTGCCAAGATTTTCCCACTATAAAATTTATCATACTTTCCTTTGCTTGCACTATTGTTTGAAGGATATCAGCAAGTCTAGCCCCCTTCAATGAGGAGGTACAAAGAATAACAATTGATCTGCACCTACTGAGATGAGAGTATCTACACACAGTATTTGGAATTTCTCTGTAAAAAAGACTTGTCACTTTCCCTTTATTAAAATAATAATTCTTTTTAATATTTATTCATTTATTTCTCTTCCATTGACTGTAAACTCCCCAAAATGGCTTCAGACATATTGATCCAGCAAAGCTAAGTTTATTAAACATGCAGTAAGGAAGAATACCACCGTGATAGAATATATGAGCATAGTGTCTCAGAAAAAGGAAGTCACAGGGAGTGAGAGATGTTTATTAGGTTTTAGTACCTGCACTAGGTGATTTTAAAGCTAGTCTTGCCAGAAGGGAAGTTGATTGGGGTTCAGCAGGGTTTAGGAAATAGTTTTAGATTGACAGGCAACATGAAGCAAGGGTCTTGAAATGAGTATTGATGAACAAGCTGTTAGTTTTTATTAAAAAGCTATTTTATTTGGTTCATGGTCTTATCTTCAAAGAGCAAGTGTTTCCTAGAGCAAGTAATTGCCTTATTTTGCTTGTTCTCAGTATTATTTATTAACAGAGGGATGAGAAAATACGTTTATTTCCAGTTTTATTTAACAAAAAGACGAGAAATTATATTGGTTTCAGTTCTCAATTTTTTGTTATTTTTCTAGTTTCTTGAAGTAAATGTAAATTTTATTTTGCAGGTTTTAAAAATATATTTAGTGTTACAAAATTTCTTTAGAGTATGATTTTGATATGCTATGATTTGATATGTAGTAAGATTCATTTCTAAATAAATAATTGACAATTTCTGCTTTGATTTCCTCTTTACCACAAATAATAAAGTATTTTTATTTTCAAAAGATTATTTGTGTTATTTTTGCTTTTAACTTCAAATTTTATTCTATTATCTTCTATTAATATAATTTATATAAAATTTGTTTGCATTTTATTGATGTTTTACAATAATATCAAGTATTCTTTAGGAATCCCAGAATATAATCCTATATTTTCTGTTTACTAAAAAAATTTACTCAATTATTTTGTGAAATTCTATTTCTAATATTTGCTTTATATGGCTTGCGGCCATTATTCAGTACATACCTACTTACAATGGCTACATCTTCCTGGCAGACTATATCTCTTTGCCTTTTTGTTCCGGCTTTTGCTCCTTTCCATTTCTATGCCTCATCTTTACCTAGATCACCAGAGGGACAAGTCCTTCAGGGTCCTGGGACTCTGAAAAAAACAGCTCCTTTGCCTTTTGGCATTCAGCCTCTAATTTTCCATCAGCAAGTACTAAAAATTTTCCATAGGACACGCTGTCATTTTCTAGACCAGCCAAATCTCATCGTATTAACAACAAGAAAAAAAATCAGAAGATGTCAGTCTGCAGAGATATACCACAGAGACCATATTTTCCATTGTTATGCAGAGCATTTTTACTTCTGATAATGAAAAGTCTGCAATAGTTTTTTCTGATATTGGAGCCTGCTTTTTATTATCCTAGTTATATATCTCATACAAGTGATTTTTCTAGAATGAAAGAGTCTGTCTTAAAGATAAATCTATTACTTCTATTTCAGAACAGAAACCCGTATTTCCTTTGAAATATCACAAGAGTTATTGCAAGTTCTATTCTGTCTTTCAAGATTTCAGAGATTCCAGGAGCCATATCAGAGTTCAATTTCAAAGCCACCAATCACATCCTCCCAGTGATCTGTAAGAAAGAAGCTTTTCCTAAGCTTCTCCCAAACTCATGGGAACGACTTAATATAGTAAGTGAGGTCAGTCATCACAGGCAGGTGGCACCTGGTCATGTATATATTGTAATGCCACTGTGAGACCTTGAACAATTTACTAAATTTCTTTACAATTAAATTTATACACAAATAAGAATAATGCTAGGTTTTGCCTTGTATCATTGTTACCAGTATTAAATGAGATAGTATCTGCAATGAGTTTTACAAGAGCTTAGAACAGAATGAAGACTCAATGCAAGATAGCTACTATTAGAAATTGAAGGTCAATCTTGAGATGATAAATATATATCCAGCTCGTATATCTTGTTCCAAGGATCATTACCTTTTTCCTGGGTCAAGACCACTATTACACCCAGAAGCAAAAGCCAAGAACCTATCACTGTCTGAAAAAGAACGTGGGGTAACAGAAGAGAGGGTACAGAAAATAGGTGGTGACTGATCTACTTAATTCTGATGGATGGCATGTGTCTGGCCTGGGGCTATTTTTAAAAAGCCCAGCAAAACTGCAGCAAATCTTACTCTGTAGCCTCTTAAAGGCCCTGCCAGCACCTGCCAGCCTTCAGAACCAATGAGAGCTTTGTGCAAAGGTATTTGTTATCCTTTCTCGCCAAGAATTTACTTTAATTACGACTGCAGTAACTTGTCGTGTTTTTTAATAATATACTTCATTCCCACTATCAATCTATCCATTACAATGCAAACAGTGAAAACATTTTCTTTTTTTGCAGTAGATACTTGCTTTCTTTTTCACACTGTTAAAGTTTTTGCTGCTCACACCAGCAAGTTGAATCAGCAGATAAGTGAGTACATGTACACACTGAAAAAGTACTTCATCCCCTGCGTTATCCTGCTAAGAACAAAAAGAATATAACTGATGCTTCACTTCTGCCTTTCAAATATGTCCCAAAATGTCTCTTTCGACCTATCTGGAACTATTTTAAAAAAGGAATTTGGGGAAATACGACTCCAAGTTAGCTCAATTGACCCAATACAAACTGCAATAACCTCTAATTGGATGTCATTTAAGCTGTTCAAACTCAACATCTCCAAATATAATCTCTCAATTCCTTTTCTCTTTTGCTCTTGAACTTTCTTGTATCCAGGGTTCCCCGTTTAAAAAAAAAAACAAAAAAAAAACGGCACCACCATTCATGTAGTTGCTCAATTACAGTCTTGCCATCACATTTCATTCCTCTCTTTCTCTCAAACCTCATAGCTCATCCCCCAGTGAATAACAGAACAAAAGTAACCAGGGTTACCTTATGCGTGTTCTTGTTTTCTCTTTTCTCACTACCTCCACCACCACCACCCCCATTGAAGCCACCGTTATATATAACCTGGACAACTTCTGTATGTTACGCTTGCTCAAAACCTTTCAATGATTTCTCATCACACTTAGAATAAATTTCTATATGCTTATTATGGCTTATAAGTCCCTATTCAGTCTTATCTCTAGCTTTCTCTGTGTCATTTCCTATCATTTTTCTACTTGCTCACTTTCACCCAGCCACAGCATCGCCCTTGCTATTCCTTAAGCATCTGAGCACACTCTTTTCCCCAGGGCATTTGCACTTGCTCTTCCCCTGCCCTGAAATGCTGTTCCTCCACACACATGCATGTCAGTCTCACTTATTCACTCCATTCAGATTTCTGTTGATACAAATTCTTAGCAAAGTATCCTCTTTTCTGTGATATGGCCATTTACAAGATAATTTTTTTTTCTAAAATGGCATCTATGTTTCTCTATCCAATTATCCTGCTTTATTTTCCTTCATAGTATTTATTACTCTCCAACATCTTGCTTTATTTGATTTGATTTGATTATTATCTGCCCCTTTCCATACTAGAATGTAAGCTCCATAATGGTGGAGTTGGTCTTTACTATCCAGCGATTTTTCCAACACTTATAAAACAACCTACCCCATTGTACATACTCATCAAATGAATCTTCTGTTTATTACTTGTTTTAGGTTTGTTTTCTCTTTGCAGTAATTGCAGTATTGCTCTGCTGAGGGCCCTAATGGAAACTGTTATAAGGAGCTAATGCAGGGTTATTAGATATAATTTTGCAGCTCCTATATTTCAGAATGCCAGAGCACCCTTGGATTTGCATCATGTACAAACTCTGCAGCTGTTCACAGTGGCCCTGCAAATAAGTAAAAGGAAAGGGTTGGACCGGGACTCAATCTTGAATGTGATAGAGAAGACCAGAGGATACATAAATTTGCAGCAAGTGGAGCCTCAGCATTCTTAAGTCTACTGTTGATGATATCACGCAGGTAATAATATTAGACACCACGATCTTATTAAAAATCACTTTTTTTAACCTCCAAATAGGCAAAGTATAACAAACACATAATTTGGGGCCACTAAAATGTTTGTGTTTAATATTTAAGAAACAGAATGTAGCAGTAGAACAATATCAAGTTAGGTAGAGAGGGTCAAACAATATGTGAAATTGGATTTATAAAATGTATTTGGGAGAATGAAAAGAAATGGCAATAACTAGCAATTTTCATAATATTTTTTTCTCTCAATTTCTTAGGAGTTTTGTGAATTTGGGAAGTTTCAGGAACAGACAAGTGTTCTATACGTATTTTCTTTTCTCTGTCCCTATGCAATGAGGTGATAGAGATTCCAAATTAAAATGCACCTTGAAGTTATCAGGAGAGAAGAGTCATCAATTTTAAGGTCTTCCCCTGTTTTTCTTTCTACTGTTCCTCATATCATTTTATGCTCTGGACCATTTAACTCCCACTTTTCTAGGTCTATATTACTCATCTCAACTCTCTCTAATCTCTCTATTTTGGCATTTCACCTCTGCTTTCTTCCCATTAAACCTACTACAAGGCCCACAAATCATGGCCTCTGGTGAGTCATTTATCTTCCTTACTTCAGTTTTATCATCTATAAAATAAAAATACTAGCAGTCTTTTATGTATTTTACAAATATAGTATGGCATAAAGCAAATAATATATGTGGAAACTGATGGAAGATGCTATGAAGTTATCAGAAGGTAGGTAAGTGAAGTAAGCTAGATCACCAAAAGAGCTGTCACTAATAGAAGAAAATGGCCAATTAAGAGTCTAAAGAAAAAGATAAAGAATAGATAGTTGGAAGCAGGTGGTGGAGAAAGTGACTGCTCATAATAGCCTAAGGAAACACTATGGAAATTAATGGGACATCCTGGGAAGCTGCAAGATAAGCACAAGTAAATATAATCTTTTTGCTCATCGGGGAGAGTTAGGCACTGTGATGAGCTAAATATATGCTATTATTTATATGCACTGGAAATTCCTTAGTGAAAGCATAGCCTGGCTTACTTACAGTGAACTAGAAATTAGAATCAAGTAATGATTGCTGTTGATGTGTTTGTGCTTAAGTGGAATTGCATTATGATTAGGTTAATAGAATAATATATAAGTGCAACATCTAGTGAAAGCTAAAGCTCTCACTCTCATCAAAGGAGTAAGATTATGAGCAAGAAATAATAGGCAATTAGTGTTTAGCAACTACTACTCTCAGGAGATTCTTGTGCAAGAGCCAACAATAGAGGTTGTTCAGAACAGGCAAATGGATGATTCAGAGTAGAAAAAAATAGTCTCCTGGCCTAAGGCTGTGACTTTGTGTACCTCTCTCAGTAAACTATATCTGAGGAAATCCCAAGGAAAGTCAAGGAAAATTGCAAGTATCAGGTTACGATATAAACAGATCTCCTGACTCTTTCAGAGTTAGATACTAAGATTTCAGACTATAGCTCCTTCTTAGGGATAAAATCACTAGGGGAATTCCTCTGACTTATTTCAGGACTACTTCTTGGTGAGAAGTATTATTCCAACTATATTTGTGCACTAGCTTGGTTAACTCAGCCTTTGATGTGCAAAGAAATAAACTCCAAGGAAATAAATTAAAATTATTTTTCAATTTTACACACTGATTAGATACAAAAGCTATATATCTATTATGCCAGGAATCTACATTCCAAATTCTTTAAAATTGAATTCTTTTCTTTTGTTGACCATTATCAATAATTTCTTCTTCTCTAAAAAAGAATTTGTTAACGTTTAACACTGAACTCAAAACCTGGCATTAAAAAGTGAATATTGCAGAATTATATTTGTATTTGTCTTACATGAAGTAAAAGATACATATAAGGACAAAAAAAATCAAATAACTAATATGTCCAATTTTATCTGGAAATTTTATACTGTTTAATTTATAAGAAAAAATTTACAGAGATGATCCAGGTGGTATAGAAATCAATTTCTTTTTCAAAATGTTACAATACAGTGAACATTTTTCTAAGTTAACTTAATGGATTTGATTTTTTTAAAGTATTATTTTATAATATGTATTGGATTAAATCTTGGAGTTCTATTTTGCTCTATAGTGCAAAATTGAATTAATATTTATTTCTATTGATTCATTCACTTAAGAAATATTTATGGGGTTCCCACTATGTAATAGGCATTGTCCTAGGTAATGTGGTTAAATAAGAAAACAATTTTTCTATTTTCATAGAGCTTATGCCCTTGTAGTGGGATGCATGAAATCTGGATTACATAGATAGATAAATAGATGTATAAATAAATATAGAAGTCATGGTGAATATAAATAAGGAAACAGGCTAGAGCACTTGGTGGATTACTTTAGGTTGAGTAGTCAGAGAATCTACTTCTGAGAATGTTATCCATAAACTTTGACCTGATTACAAGGTCTGGACAAAGAATATTCTTGTCAGGGAGTGGCAATGACAAAGCGTGAAGGCAAGCACTAGCTAGATTTTAGGAAACAGGAGAAAAGTGTGTGTAATGGGAACAAAGGAAGCACAGTGAAGAATGGTATGACATGAGCTTGGGGAGTAGTTAGAAACTAGTCATACAGGGCCTCATAGGACAGCATGGGAGCTTGATTTTATTCTACATTCTGTGTTATATCAGTTGTATATTCCTATGACAAATCACTCTAAAACTTAATGCTTAAATAAAACTGATAATTTATTTTGCTTACAAATCTGCAGTAATGCGTGTAGCATCAGCTGAAGTGATTCAAGTGGGAGCTGAAAGATTCAAGATGATTACTCACATGACTATCAAGTTGGTACTGGTTGTCAGATGAGAGGTGGATCAGCCTGTATCCAGGGGCCTACATCCTTCTTCACGTGGGCCTCTCCACAGCAGGTCTCTTGGGGTTATGCAAGCAAAGTGGCTAGGTTTTAAGAGCAAGCATCCTAAATGAATTAGAAAAATATATTATGCACTCTGACTGACTCTCAAAAGTCACATAGAATTAATAGTCACATCCTGCCCAGATTCAAGGGAAAGGAAAACCTCTTGATGAGAATAGCATTAAAGGCATATTGTAAGAAAAAATTGTGAAATAGGAAGTCTTGTTACAGCCATCATTGAAAAATATAATCTACCACAATCTATCTTCAGGCCACAATAATTTATATCCCTCCTCCCACATGCAAAATACAGTCATTCCTCCAAGACTGAAAGACACATTCCATAATTATATCAGCTTAAAGTCCAGAATCTCGCCACCTAAATAAGATCGAGGTCTAGGTGCGTAGTTCCTCCAATACAGTTCCTTGAGCACTCATTCTTATAATGTGTCACAATGATATGTGATATACCTGACCTAAAGAGATAATTTTTCTATTTCTCCAAATACCCAAATTAAAATTGTGGGACAGGCATTGGATGATTTCTGTAGATATTCCCATTCAAAACGGTGGAAAAAATAGAAGGAACATAGTAGTCCCTGGTCCATATCAATTCTGAAATGCCAGGCACACGTTGCTAGTTCTCTGATTAGAGTTTATTCACACTCCCTGAGAGCTGTTCTCTGTGGCTCTTTGCTGGACTCCATGAAGCTCGTGATTCTCCCCTCTGAGTCCATCTTCCTTTTCCCTAAACCTTCCTAAGCCTATTTCCTGCCTGTAAAAGTTTGAAACCTCAAGGCCACTTCTTATTTTGTGCTGTTTCTTTCTGTTTCTCTTATAAGCGATATAATTCTTTTAATTTTGTGGGCTTTCTGTGTATTAATAAATAATTCACTCCATCAGACAAAAACTGTAACCATAAATCTTTTCAAGATAAGCCATTCTTTTCTTTGACCTTGACATGAGACTGTTGTCAGACAACATCCTTAAGATTTTTGTAAGCCTCATTATATAATGGAGAGGACATATAAAGTACAATATTATGATCCTTAGAAGGGCATTTTTCTGTTGGAAAGGTTCTCTGAGGAACCATTTTAGATTTCTCTAAAGTCTTAGCAATAAGTTTTAAAGTACAACTCATCTTCTCCCTTAAGCCAGACCTTAATTTAGATATCATTTACAATCTAGAGAGATTAGGAAAGAGAAACAGATTTATTTTCAAACTAAGGAAGTTCTGGATCCTTTATAATTAAAAGTTAATTTTTTAGCTCAATCCTTTCCTCTCACATTTTATCATAGGCAGTGAAAAGAATCCAAGTGACACTTTTGAGATTCTGCCTGAAAATTCCCATAGCTTGATCATCAGGTTCAATGGTACATTTTTTATCTTCTCTGTTACTTCAGGTAATAGTGTTGTCAAAATTTCTATCTACTACCAGACATCTTCCAATCATATTTTCCTTTCTATCTTTTGAGCTATCAGAGACAGCTTCCTCAAGATTCTTTAGGCTTCTGGTAACACTTTGCCAATGCCTTTCTGGCTTTTTTATATGACCTTTCTCAAAGCCAATGCTATGTATTTAAACATTTTTAGAGCAACACTCCACGTTAAAGCACCAAAATTTGTGTTAGTTCTATCTATTACTGTATTTTAAAAAAAAAAAAGACTATCCTAAAACTTAAAGACAAAACAACAGCAAAAATTTCCTTTGCTCGTATTTCTGCATCTGGGCAGGGCTTGCTTAGGATTGCCCATCTGTGTTCCAGTTGACAAGACAGCTTACTTACAAGGCTGGCAAAGTCATACTGGCTATTGGTTGGGAACTTAGCTGAAACTGGGGGCCAAATCCTCTCCATATGGTCCTCTCGACAGGCTACATGGGCTCATTCAGGCATAGGGACTGGGTTCAAAAGTGAGTGTCGGCCAGGCACAGTGACTCACACCTATAATCCCAAAACTCTGGGAGCCCAAGGTGAGAGGACTGTTTGAGCCCCAGCATTGAAGGCTGCTATGAGCTCTGCTCACATCACTAAACTCCAGCCTGGGAGACAGGGAACAACCCCATCTCTGGGGGAAAAAATAAAAAACACAAGCAAGTGTCCCAAGAGACTCAGACATGGTTGTTTTAACTGAATCACATGGTCATGCATATTTAAAAGGAGGAGACATAGACTCTTACCTTCCAGTGGTAGGAATATTGAGTTATATCAAAAGAGGAAAGTGTAGAATGGGAGACTTTGTTGCTGCCTTCTATAGAAAATAAAATTTGATTAAATGAAAAGACATTGAATCACTTTGAATTAGATTAGTAATATGATCTGATTTTTGTTGAAAAAGATCACTCAGGCTACTAACGTGTATGATAGATTAATGTGTGTCAAGACTGGAATTAGGGAGACTGTTAAAGTGATTATTTCCATAGTTTAGGAAAGAGATAACAGCAGCTTACACAGGGAGAAGAAGTAAAAATGGAGTCAAGATTGGAGATATGTTGTAAAGTCATAATCAATGAAAATAGATTAGATGCAGTCATCGACAGAAAGAAAGAAATCAAAAATTACTTCTAAATTGTGCACTTGAGAAATCATGTGAATTGTAATTCTACTCACTGAGATAAAGAAGATTGGGGAAGAAACAAATTTTATGTTCCATTTTACAAGGAGAAGAGATCAAGAGCTTGTCTTTGTATATTTTGAGTTACTTATTAAATATTCAAGTGGAGAGGTAAAGTAAGCCATTACATATATTTGCCTAGAATTCAGTGCATCCCAAGGAGATAGGGATAGAAATGCAATGTGGTGGAATAGAAGGGATCATCTACATGTAAATGCCATGGGTAACGATGAAATAAAACAATTTAGATAATGTATATAGAAGAGAATAGGTAGCCCAGGGTCCTGGAACACTCTAATATTAGGATGCTGGGCACAGAAATAGGAGCCAATGGAAGAGAATGAGAAGGGATAGCCAGTGTAGGTAGAGGAAATCCAAAATGCCTATTGTAGAAGCCAAGACATGTGTTTGCCTACTATAACTGTGTCTTAAAAATACTCCAAAACTTAGGTAATTAAAAATACTTGCTGTGAATTGGCGACCCAAGCAGGGCTGTACTCTACTCCTCTCTAAGGAACAGCTTGAAGACAAGCTGAATTCACGTGAAAACTTGCTTCCTCACTTAACTGTCTGGTGCCTGTACTGTAAAGACTCACATGTGGAAGCTGGGCCAGCTGGAGTTTCTAAAGCATCTTTGTCTATCACTAGGTAACACCTCCATGTAATTACTCCAAAATGGTAGCTTCAGGGAAGCTGGACTTCTTACATATCAGTTTTGGGCTCACAAGTTTTGTGTTCCACAAGAGAGAGCCAGGTAGAAACATATCACCTCTTTTAACTGGTATCACAGGCCATCCAACACTAAATTTACCACATCTTATTGGTCAGTATAATTTTAAAGGTCCAAGGAGTGGGGGGAGGAAACAAAGATGCTGTCTCTCAATGGAGAAAGCATAGACCCCCATTTCTCAATGTTACTTTTCTAGAAGAGTGTGTGGGTTATATTGGTGCAGTCATCTTTGGAAAATATAATTTGCCACAATGAATAAAGTAATCAAATAAGGTCGGCAGTATCAGATTCCATTAATATATCTAGTAAATTGAGCCTATGAAAATGTTACTGGATTTTCTCACTGTTACAGGTCACTCATGACCTTAGCATGAGCAATGTAAATTGATGAAAATCAGCTTAGGGAGGAGTAAAAGGCAAGGGGTAAAAAGAATATGAGAATATTGATTATAGATGACTTTTTGAAGAATTTTGCTGTCGAAAGGAGCTAAGTTGGAAATATACATACATTCAATAAATGTTGTTTTTAAAGATGGGAAATATTTGCATGCTCATGGAAATCATTTAGGAGAGAGATATTGATGTCGGAAAGAAAAAAAAGAGTAGTGGCAAGCACAAAATCTTTGAGAAGAAAAGCGAGCCAGAGATTCAGAGTGCTGTACAGTTGAAGGAATTGAACTTTTATGGGAGAGTTGACTTTATTTATAGCCTCCTGAGGAAAGTTAGAAGGTGTGAGTAAAGGTGCACTATTCAAGGACAACAAAATTATGGTTTTGTGACTATAGTGGAAGAAAATTCAACCTAAGAAATTAATGACATTATTTTTGATTCATGTATTTTCAAGTTTGGAATTAAGGCAATAGCCATCACAGGCAAGATCACACAATTATTCCTCCATTTTAATCCTGTCACCCCCTCCAGTGATCCGAAAGGAAACTCTACTCTTTCTAACTTAACTCATCTTCCCTTTGCTAACTCTTTAATTCCTGCTTTTCTGAAAACAAATTTAGCTGAAACAATACTAAATAGGAGTCAGCCAAATTAGATTTTAGTCTTTGGTCCGCTACTGATTTAGTTATTACTGAAAATTAAATTTTCTTGGTTTTCAGTTTCTTAATCTTTTGGAATGGAATGTTTGTACTACAAAAGGTTGATCAGAATAATACCTTGCATTTATATAACAACAAAAAATTTAACAATATTTTTAGATACATCCCTTTTGCTCTGAATTATTAGGCTCCAAGAGAAGATGTAAGTTTAAGATAATACTAAATTCATATTTTTAATGCTTTATGTTTTAACCTCATATTCAATATACTCTTTACAATGTTAATTTGTAGTTAATCTTATGGTTTATATGTGAATGTTTAACTTTCACCATTAGATTGCAAGTCTCATAAAATTAGAAAATCTCACCTTTTCATCATTTTTCCCCTTTAAAGTCCTGAAAGCCCATAGCACAAACATAATACGTGTGATGATACCAAAGGCAGTGTATCAATATACAGAGTTTTCTTTTTTATGATGATGCTAAGTCTAGTACTTTTCTAGGTATTTTAAATCTATTAAGTCATTTCATGCTAATATGTGATAGGTGTTATTTCTGCAGCGATTAAAACTTAGTTACAACGAGGTTAACTAAGGTCAAACAGCTGGTAATTTCAGAGGCAAAGTCCATTATCTCAAACACTAATCTGAATTGCCTCTCTGAAAATGATGAAGTTATTGATGATGATGGTTAAGAAAATGATGTTGAGAATTGTGTAGCTGAGAGTTAATTTAAAAACTAAGGTCTAATTCAAGAATGAAATGCTTAAATCAAGGTAAAAGGGAGTTAAGCATAAGAAATTAGCTTGCAAATGGGCTAGTGACTCCAGAATATAGGGAGAGTGGCAGGTGATGAAACTAAGTAACCAGTTGTCTGAAGTGAGGGTATGAAATACAATCTCTTTCATGCTATTAATGATGTAAGACTAATCAAAATTTGATTGTTAAACAAAACCAACCTCTTTAATAGTGAATCTATAAATTGATTTAAATCATTTTCAAATGTGAGAATACATTTAATCCCTATTTCCAGCAAAACTCAAAACTAATTTTAATTGGTGAAGAAAAATGAATATGCATAACTGTATTAGAATTCTTCAGCAATCAGAAGGAATAGGAGATACCTATACCTACAACTGTACCTATAAATAGATATTAATAGAGAGAGAGATAGACAGATAGATACATATAAGAAACTGGCTCAAGCAATTGTGGAGGCTGAGAAGTCCCAAGTCCCAAGATTTGCAGTTGGCAAGCTGGAGACCCAGAAGAGCCAATGTATAGCTCCATTCCGAGTCTGAAGGCCTGAGACTCAAGAGTGTAATGGTATAATGTTCCAATCTGAGAACCATAAGGTTCTAGACCAGGGGTGGGGAACCTGCAGCCTTAAGGCCGCATGTAACCTTGTAGGTCCTAAAATGTGGCCTTGTGACTAAATCTAAATTTTTTTTTTTTTTTTTTGAGACAGAATCTCACTCTGTTGCCCGGGCTAGAGTGAGTGCCGTGGCATCAGTCTAGCTCACAGCAACCTCAAACTCCTGGGCTCAAGCAATCCTTCTGCCTCAGCCTCCCAAGTGGCTGGGACTATAGGCATGTGTCATCATGTCCGCCTAATTTTTTTTTTGTATATATTTTTAGTTGGCCAATTAATTTCTTTCTATTTTTAGTAGAGACGGGGTCTCGCTCTTGCTCAGGCTGGTTTCGAACTCCTGACCTTGAGCAATCCACCCTCCTC
>CAUYRT010085709.1:0-21492 GCA_963574885.1 Lepilemur ruficaudatus | reverse complement strand
CAACCTCAAACTCCTGGGCTCAAGCGATCCTACTGCCTCAGCCTTCTGAGTAGCTGGGACTACAGGCATGTGCCATCATGCCTGGCTAATTTTTCTATATATTTTTAGTTGGCCAATTAATTTATTTCTATTTTTAGTAGAGACGGAGTCTTGCTCTTACTCAGGCTGGTTTCGAACTCCTGACCTTGAACAATCCACCCGCCTCAGCCTCCCAGAGTGCTAGGATTACAGGCGTGAGCCACCGCGCCCGGCCCCCATTGCCCTTCCTTGCGGAGCTGTGCCCCTGCAGGGCAGAAGCAGCTGGATGCGGATTTGTGTGGTACAAGAGTAGGAAGGGCTGGCCTTGACTTAGGGCCACTGACTGGGTGCTAAGAAGGCAGCCTAGTATAGCTGGCAGGCCCACTTGGCCTTTCACTAAGCAGAGCTAAACGCTGGCCTTGATAATTTGACCTATTACTTGCTGTATGATCACTTAGTAGCTCAGAACCTAGGCAGGAAAGGGATTGCCATTAACACCCCCAGAGAGCCTGACATTTAGTGTGTTGGCAGGCAGCACCGAGAAATATTAATGACGACAGGAGGACTTATGGGGTGAAGAGACACCTGGAGAGGCTTTTGGTGGAGGAAAGTGTGAGGACATGTGAGGCTTTAGGCCTTGGGCCTCAGGGTGTGGCCAGTGTTCTGATCCTAGCACCTTGTGGAGACTCACATGGACCCATCTTTTAAGTCTGCAGCTTGGGCAAGGAACCTCTGGCCACATGGTCCTTTGTCCTCAGGGGGTGATTATATCTCATGGTGACTTTATTTGTAAGTGTGGCCATCTCTATGGAGGCAGAGGGCCTGTAAACAAAACCAGTTGCCTTTGCTGATGGTTGGGCCCAGAGGGCCTTCAGCAAGTGGCCTCAGAACCTTGAGCCATACTGAGCAGGTGTGTGCAGGCAGGTAGAAGCCTCCACAAATGCCAGCAGAGGCTCAGTAAGCAAGACTCCACTACAGACTGCAGGGCAAGGGTGACCCGGTGAGCTGAGGCACAGACTGCAAAGGTGAGGGCCCAGCATCTGTCAGGAGGTGTGGCTGAGACAAAGTCTGGATGGTATGAAAATGAGTCATCTCAGGCCCTTACAAGTCACCTCTGTTCTGCAAAGGTTCTGTTTGCATCAGAGAGAACTAATGCAAAAAAAGGTTCTGCCTGCATTATAGAGAGCTAGCAAGGCTCTAATTAAACCAGAGTTAGTAAGACAGGTGCTGGATCTTCTGTCCTATATTCCATTCTGGATTGACAGGCAGGGAAGGAATGTCGAGGCACTCAAGTTGGAACCTTAAGGCTCTGGCCAGAGGATCAAGAGTCTCACCTCACCATATGGGCTCAAGTTGGTATGAGAGAGAAAGAGACAGACACTTCGCCTAGAAAGTAGGTTTCTCAGGCTTTAGCAATTCCCTAAAAAAACATAGAAGAGCCCTCAGCACAGGCCTGAAAATGCCTGCACAAAAGCGTGTAGATCTGGTGACAGGGGTGCCACCACCACAAATCGCCAAACTTTGAGACATGGCAAGTGCCTGAAATGATCACACATGCACAGGTGGATTTCTCCCACAGGATTTTGTAATAAGCGCACAGGACCCCAATTCACTTACTGAGAGATTTTGCCTGACTTTAGGTTCACACGTGGTGGAGACAGATACCAGGATTAACTGACCAGCATCCTTGAGAGACTGAAAGCAAATTTTTGCCCTCACTCAGAAAACAGAGTCTTGGCCATGGGATTTGATAACACTGAGAAGTGCAGGACTCTGGGAACATAATTTTGTCTGAGACAATGGCTATAGTGTTTTCAGGAATTGCCTGCTTTTAAAATTTCATAGGAATGTGACAAAGGCTGGGATAATTTTATTTCTTATGAACTCTTTGGCCTTGTTAAAACTGAGACTGAAGACTGAGGGCTATAGGTGCTGGAAGCCCAGGCTGTGAACTCTACCCAGGCATTCAGAACACCCGAGGCTGACACTAAGCAGGGTAAAAAATTTGGGAAAATAATTTGAGGGCTTTGATTTTGAAGTCACTTGTACAGAATAATTTGATTTTGGACTTTAATTCCTTTGAACTTTAAGGGGATTTAATCCATGACCTTTAAGTTCTCCCTAAGAATTTGAAATGGGAGGGGGGTTCACACACAAATATAGGGCAACTTATATTGCTGACATCTTCATGTATTGTTTCTTTTCGTTTTTAGAGACAGGATTTCGCTCTACCACCCAGGCTAGAGTGCAGTGGTGTGATCACAGCTCACTGTAACCTCAAATTCCTGAGCTCAGGAGATTCCCCAAACCTCAGTCTCCCAAGTATCTGGGACTACAGGCACACACCACCATGCCTGGCTCCAACTCAGCTTTTCTCGGTGATAGTGGTGATGCTCTGGTCTCCAAGAATCAAAGAAAGATGTACTATCTAGTCAGTGCTCATAAAAGAGCTTCCCCTTTCTTATAGAACTCAGGAGCACACAAATTCATTCTACCTGCTCAATGAAATCAAAGCCACAGGATGAAACCTACCCGAGTCGAGCTCCATGTCAGTGAGGGAAGCTGCGGAGCTGTTTTCCTTCTTCTGCTTCTTTGGACTGCCTGGGCTGGACTGAGAGGAAGACCTCTTGCTGCTGGACCTCACACTGGGCTAAAGGAGAAATCCAAACGCAAGTTAGATGGGGTACACAAGGAACTCCATCCTTTCACTTAAATGATGTAGAAAAACAATCTGAAGCTTAGTCTAGGTAAGTGGTGAATTTAGCTAGTTTTCCTTTTGATTCATCAGATAACAAAGCAAGAAAAGGTAACAAGATGCTAATGAATCACAAACTCTCACAGATATACACAACAAACCTGTATATAGACCAGACCCTTAAAATTTATTTACCGATTGGAAGTTAGAAGTAAGGAAACTGGCAAACACATCCTTCTGCTGACATGCCTGCATTGGTATGGAACCAAACATCCTCCATTCCTAATGATAAAAAGAGAAGGAAAAAACATGTATTTAGAAAATGTCATGCTGTGAGATTTTGCTCAAAGCAGGTAGAGTGGAGTTTCAAATTACATTCCTGCTTCTTATGTGACTTTTTCTCACTGGAAATTAAAGAAAATAATGGTGTGTTTAAGGGGGGGGAAACCTACCTGCAAAATAATTAGGACTTAATACTAAAAGACTACTTGACCTAACACCTGGCTAAAAAAGGTTCTACCTACTGCAAGCAGAAGGTGTAGGCAGTAACAACTCCTTTCGGGCCTCCCTGGCCCTAGCCTCTCTCCTGTCATGCCCAGGCACTGCTAACTTCTCCTAACCCACTTACTTACGCTGAATTTTCTACCTTCTGTTCTTTCTCTTTCCAAATAGAGTACCGGTCTTCAAGGTCCAACATCACTGTTTCTCTTTCAACTCCAATAGCACATTCAACAGTGGTTCTCAGAAAGAATCACTCTGAGCTCTAGTGAAACATACAGATTCCAGAGTCCACTGAGTCAGTAAAGTCTAAGGGTGGGACTAAACGATGTGCATTTCTGGCTGGGTGAAGTGGCTCAAGCCTGTAATCCCAGCACTTTGGGGACCACGGCAGGAGGATCACTTGAGGCCAGGAGTTCAAGATCAGCCTGAGCAATAGAGTGAGACCCCCATCTCTACAAGAAATTTAAAAATTAGCCAGCCTGATGGCATGTGCCTGTAGCCCCAGCTACTTGGGAGGCTGAGGCAGGGGGATCACTTGAGCCCAGGAGCTTGGGGTTGCAGTGAGCCATGATGATGCCACTGCAGTCTAGCCCTGGCAGCAGAGTGAGACCCTGTCTCAAGAAAAAAAAAAAAGGAAAGAAAAAGAAAAAAAAAAGAACATGCATTTCTAATGAGTGCCCCCAGGGGATTCTGAATGTAGACTAGTACTTGGACCCATTTCCAGAAGCTCAGATGGTTTGTATCATGCAATTTAGCCGTTAATGAATTACACACTATCTTGTGTGATTCATCACTTTGTTTACTATATTCTAAATTCAAATCTTTGGCTTCTTCCCTGCTGTCCAGGTCCTAAGAATAGTTTTTATTAAAACAACAACACAATAGCTAATTGTTGGATCTTAAAACATAAGATGGAAGTTAGAAAAGAGCAGTTGGAAAAACCATTGATATACAGAATGAGAAATTTTATCTTGAAGCGGGGAAAAAGGCAAGAAAGAATAGAAAAAAGAGTCATAGCATACCTAGATATATCACAGACACAAATTTATTTCCCAAGTAATTCTGTAAAGTTTATAATACTGCCTCACAACCACCCATTTTTAAATAAATCTTTTAATTTCAGAATAGTTTTAGATTTATAGATTCTAATCAATCTATTTTAGCTCCTTTGCTTAGGGCCTAAAACCAGAAAAGACTGAGCTTTTGATGAATGCAAGATTTCCCTTGATTCTAGTCAACATAAAGGAAATTCTCTAAGGTGAGATAAGCAGTGGAAGATAAAAAAAAAAAAGAAAAAGGAAATTAAAAAGTTAAACATGTAAGTAACAAATTTAATTCTTTATGTTAACTGCTACATAAGTTAACATTTTGAATAATATTTAACATAATAATGTCACATCCCAGCAAGAGTAAAAAAACCCCAATATACTTACATCTGGAATTCCTCTGGGAGTAGATATATTAAAACCTGGATAGTTTACCAATTTCGAGAGATCATAAGTGACAGTTTTATTCCGTTGTACTTCTCCAACTTCTGTTTCCCCATCAGCACCATCTATTATAGACCGTCAAAAATACTAATATTGCTAGATGTCAATACACACCTCTCCCCAAACTAAAAGTACACCTGGAAAGTGTTTATACCCATAGCAACAGAATTAATCTGAGAATGGCTTTAATTTAAAAAATGTAGACACATCATTTCGATAAGAATAAATACTTAGGCTGGGGTCAGTGGCTCACACCTGTAATCCTAGCACTCTGGGAGGCTGAGGCGGGAGGATCACTTGAGGTCAGGAGTTCAAGACCAGCCTGAACAAGAGTGAGACCCCATCTCTACAAAAAATAGAAAAATTATCCAGGCATGGTGGCACATGCTTGTAGTCCCACCTACTTTGGAGGCTGAGGCAGGAGGATCACATGAGCCCAGGAGTTTGAGGTTGCAGTGGGCTAGGCTGACGCCCATAAACTATGCATATCTAGCCTGGGTTACAGAGCAACTCCCCCCCAAAAAAAAAACCACCAACAGAAACCCCACCAAACATTCAGGGTATTAAAGATAAAACTAAAGCCTTTTGCTCAATCCTCCTTCTTTTCCCAGGGTAACCACTGTTGAATTGAGTTTGTTGTGTATCAATTAAGAATTTTTCTTCTTTTTGAGACAGTCTTGCTCTGTTGGGAGGGCTAGAGTGTCGTGGCATTAGCCTAGCTCACAGCAACCTCAAACTCCTGGGCTTAAGCAATCCTTCTGCCTCAGCCTCCCGAGTAGCTGGGACTACAGGTATGTGCCACCATGCCCGACTAATTTTTTCTATATATTTTTTAGTTGGCCAATTAATTTCTTTCTATTTATAGTAGAGACGAGGTATTGCTCTTGCTCAGGCTGGTTTTGAACTCCTGATCTTGAGTGATCTGCCCGCCTCAGCGTCCCAGACTGCTAGGATTACAGGCGTGAGCCCCCGCACCTGGCCTATGATTCTTTTAATTAAAAAAAAAAAAAAAGATAACACTTCAGCTGATGTCTCCAACTTAACATACTATACCTTTTCCATCATAGAGTGCAAGACCTGAATTCTCCAACTCAGCCTCTTTAAGCCACCCTGGTGGGTAGCCTAACTGGCGCATCCGATATATAAAAGGTGGGAGGCTCTTATCCGTCACACCCAGGGCATCTTGAAGTTCCTCACTAGGTAAAAATAAAAGAGGAAGAAAAATACTGAATTCTTATATGCATGACAACATATAATGTCCTGATATTTTAAAATATTTCTGTCTTATATTACATAGCATGTAGCACAGTGCCTAACAAATACAGAGTTAAGATTTTAATAACTGTTTTTGAATGAATTAATGTATGTTACCTAGGGCCTTGCTAGAGTACACTTACATCCTGATAATTACTCTGAAGATACACAGAATGTTCCAAATAGTGGAGAAATAAAAATGACATTGTATGGTAAAATCACAGGAGTACCTAATAACTCCTGGCTTGAATCTTCCAAATCTTTCTTCTACTTCTTCAGCATGGTATCGCTGCTGAAAATTCTGACTGTTTGCCTCTCCACAGGCATCCATATACTCTTTTCTCTTTTCACTTATTCGAGCGGCATTCCGAGGCTAAATCATATGTTTGAAAGAATGGCATCAAGCAACTTAGAAATATTTCACAAATTAAGTAAAAATAATCACTTTTTAAGTCAAGCAGATTATTTTAGTTTTAATGCATCAAGAACAAGTTTAAAAGAGAATGGATATTTTAGAAAAATAAGGAAGAGAAGCAGTCACATTAATTTCTCACTACCTCAGTATTATCATAACATAAAATCCAGTTTTTAGAATAAACTGTCTAAATATTAACTCTTACGTTTCGTTCACTTCAAATACAGATAGTATTGTCATAAATTATTTTAAAATTTAATGTCTTAAAATTTAAGCACAAATTTGAAAAGATTTCAAATTAAAGAACTATAGGAAAGCAACAAAAGAAGTTTCTTCGTATCACACTATGGCATAAATGTGTTGAAAACATAGAAAGCTCTTGTTCAAAGACTTTTTTATATGAGAAAAATTTACCATTGGGCAATCTTTCATTTGATGTTCTTCAGAACCACAATTGAAACAGTGAGGCTTTGGCCTATTTGGTCAAAAAACAAAGATTTTGATAATGTAAATAAAAACATGAAAGCAAATCAATAAAATTCTATGTAACAGCAAAATGCATCAAAGACAAGAAAGCAAGTAGATCACAGATCACTAGCACCTGCAGTAAGTACACATACAACTCCTGTACTTAGTGATTCAAACAAACAGTACTGTGCAGAGTCTTTTAACCAAGAACCATTCTGTTCCTGACTAATCTGTTACCTCTTTTGAGTTTTTTCAGTGGTCAATAACAGAAGAATTGAGGCAAACAGATTATCATATTTCAGTTAGGCAATGTGGAAAGAAGGCAGATGGTTATAAGACAACAGTCAAACAGACAGCAACAATTATACCTTTCCACCCGCCCAGGCATATCAGGTGTGAACCAATGAATTCCAAGAAACAGATGATCAATTTAAACATTTAATGTATGTCCATAAATTGAAATTCTAGCTCGATCTGTACTTTACTTTATAGTAAACCAGCAATAACGAATATTAACTTTTCAAGCTAAAAGAGTTTATGGTTTTGGTTAAAAAAAAAAAAAGAATAAAACAACTCCCCACACAAACCTTTTTGCCTTTACTTGTATTTCTTGCCCTTCTAGAGAAACAATGTGGCTGAAGACTTGCTGATACCTTTAGTGAATTTTATTAAGGAATAGTTATCATAGACTGCAAAATTTGGAAATTTTTTAAAAGGTGAACTTATTGGCAAGATGCATAAAAGATCTTCATTCACTATGTAGGATACTTGGGTATTTCCCATCCTTCGGTAAGCTGAGGGTTTTCATTTAGTAGCGGTTGCCCCAATTTATCAAGGCAAAAATTAGTAAAATACAGGACACTTCCTACAACCTGCAGAAAACAAGTCAAAAAATATTGCTATTTAAGCAGGAAAAAAAAGACATTAAATAATGTAAGACTATGATTAACTGTTTTAACAATTTATTTTTGGATGAAATTAATAGAAATAATAATCACCTCCCTAGTTAAAGGAGCCAGATTTTGATGTCTAAGTAAAAACTACAACTTTAAATTCTCCTCTCTCTCCTAGATCAGAGTTCTTTCTCTGTACTGGATCATTACTATCAGCTGCACTCTCTCTAGAATTCAAACAAAAAATGAAAACCTTGACTCTCATATTTCCCTCTAATGCCCCATCAATCCAATTTCCTTTCCTCCATTTCCTTTCTTCCCGTTCACTCTTTTCTGTTCCCTCCAGTTTTTTGGAAAAATTCCATACAGATCAATTGATAAAATGGTACAATTAATAGCTTTGTAGGCTTCATCTAGATTCAACAATTGTTAACAGGTTGACATTTTCGTGTGCATGTCTCTCTCTTTACACACATATAACACACTTTTTACTGAGCCATGTGAAAGTCAGTTGCAGACATGACACTTCATCCCTAAGTATTTCAGTATGAGCCTTCTAAGAATACTTTCCCACCAGCCAAAACACATCTAGGAAAATTAATTAATAACTCCCTGGTACCATCTATATCCAATCTATATTCAGTTTTCTCCACTGTCCCCAAAATGTCTTTTACAGCTTTTTTTTTTTTTTTTTTTACCTAGCCAGGATTTGATTAAGGTTCACATGTTGCATTTAGATGTTGTATCTTTTTAGTTTCTTTTAATCTAGAACACATTTCCCACTTTTTTTTTTAATGACACCGCCATTCTCTCTGGAACATTTCCAGCACTGCACTAAGCTCCTCGACAACGGAGCTCCCCAAGGACCTCCACGCAGCCAAATTCAATGGACAGTTCTCGGTCTGCATCTAATTCAACCTACCAGCAACAACCGACACAGCTGATTCTTCCTTCCTCCTAGAAACACCTCCCTCCCTTGCCTCTCAGTCTGTTATCTCCCTTCCTTGCTGGCCAAGCTTTGGTCTTGTTTGTTAGATCCTTTTGCTCTCTCCATCTTCTACGAACTGGAGCGCCCTGGGCTCAGTCCTCGGTCCTCCTCTCTACGTTCACTCCCTAAGTGCTTCACCCAGACACACGTATGCAATGTAAATTACACGCTCATAACTCCCAAGGTCAGACTCTGACCCTCCTAAACTCCAGTCTTGTATACGCAAATGCCAACTTGACAGCTCTTCCTGGACACGTAAGTGGCATCTCAAACTCATCCATTTAAAACTGTGCTGGATGCCTAGCCCCCTCCAAACCTGCTCCTCCTCCAGTCTTCCCCATCACAGAAAACACAACAATATTCCGGTTGCTCAGGACAAAAACCTGAGTCATTCTGTCAACTCTCTTGCTCTCATATTCCACAGCCAATTCATCAACGTGTTTCATCAGCTGTACTTTCTACATGTAACCAGCTACAGACCATGTTCTACACAGAACCCAGCTCTTCTAAAAATTGTATCATGTTACATTTCTACTTAAAATCCTCCAATAGCCTCTCATCTTACTCAGAGTAAAATCCAAAGTCCTCACTATGGTCTATGAGACAACACAAGGCTTCAGATCATACACTCTGGACTCTGAAGATCTCATTTCAAACACTAGCTTTGTTACTTACTAGCACCCTGGCAAGTTCCTTAGCTTTCTGCATTTGTTCCTTCATCTGTAAAACGGGAATATAACAGTACCTTCATGAGGAGTATCTGTCATGAGCTTAGGACTTATATACAGTGCCTCCTACTGTCAGGAGTGCTCTTCAAACTGCACCCTCAGCTCACTCACTCCCTTAATTCACCCAGGTGTTGGTTCAGATAGGCTGTCACTATACAAACCACCTTCCCCACGGTTATTCTAACTCCTTGCCCTGCTTTATTTTTCGTCAGAGTACCGCCTTCCCCCACCAGAATGTCACTCAATGCGAGCCGGGACTCTGCCCTTTTTTCACTGCCGTGTGCCTAGAACCTAGAATGGTCCTTGGCACAAAGCAGCGTTCAGTAAATATTTATTAGTATTTGTTAAAGGCCTAAATGGATAAACACATGAAATTCCCAATTTCTAGGTAGGTGCTACTTTAAATATCAGAACCTTTGAATTAGAAGGAAAATAAAGTTACCTGGTTCAAAAAACAGAAATCATTCTTTTATTTTTTTGAGACAGTTTCACTGTGTAGCCCAGGCTAGAGTGCAGTGGCGTCATCATAGCTCATTGCAACCTCCAACTCATGGGCTCAAGTGATCCTCCCGCTTTAGCCTCCCGAGTAGGTGGGACTAAAAGCGTGTGCCACCACGCCTGGCTAATTTTTCTATTTTTGGTAGAGACAGAGTCTTGCTCCTGCTCAGGCAACTCCTGACCTCAAGCGATCCTCTCCTTGGCCTCTCAGAGTGCTAGGATACAGGTGTGAGCCACCCACCTGGCCCAGAAATCATCCTTTAAGGTGCCCTATTGAGCATCTCAGTCTTTATTTGAATCCAGTAACAAGGAATTCACTTTTTTTTTTTTTTTTAAGAGACAGAGTCTTGCTCTGTCACCCAGGCTGGAGTGCCGTGGCACGATCATAGCTCACTATAATCTCAAACTCCTGGGCTTAAGCAATCCTTCTGCCTCAGCCTCCCCAGTAGCTGTGACTACAGACATATGCCACCATGCGTCACTAACACAATTCATCTTTTAAATGAGATGTACCACTTTATTTTTAACATCTGATAGAAATTTTGGCTTTCTAAAGTTGAGTTGAAATGTACCCCCGTACACTCAATTCAATCACTGGTCCTAATTCTGCCACTTGACACTTTGAAGGGTGATTTAAAATGATACTTGTTCCAAATAAGAGCCTTTATCCTATTTGCAGAGGTGTGACATCCCTTGTAAATCTTTTCAATATGGTTTGTGGGCTCTTCATCACCCCAGCAGCCCATGTCTTTAAAATTGTGGTGTATCAAAGGAGTACAGAGTATAACACCCCATAAATGTGAAAATTAGTCTTTCTTTTTATAGAATCCAGGATTACATCTTTTTTTTAAAAAAAATTATAAGCTGCAAAATCATATCACTACATTATGTGTGTGTATGTGTGTGTTTTTTAAGAGATAGGATCTTGCTCTGTTGCCCAGGCTGGAGTGCAGTGGTGCTATCATAGCTCACTGCAACCTTGAACTCCTGGGCTCAAGAGATCTTCCTACCTCGGCCTCCCAAAGTGCTGGGTTTATAGGTGTGAGCCACTGTGCCTGGTCCACTACAATGTATTGACACAACTGGATTTTGCATAGTTACTAAAAGGCTGTTAGACTAAATGTAGGCCATCTTGCTTAGGTTTCTTCTATTTTTCACCCACCATTTGAGTCTGTCAACATTTTAAATTTCAAATTTGCCATCTGTTATATTAGCTGTCTATCCCTTTCAGCTTCAGCCATCTGTATATTCAACAAGCATGCTTTCTGTACCCTCATCCAAGTTCTTGAACATAAACAAAGAGGTTAGTCAGGACAAAAACAAAGTTCCCCAAGTAAGTTTCTTGTGCCCCCAGGTCACAATGCAATAGTTACTAAAAAGCAAACTATAATATTCAGAGGCTAAAGTTTACACCATTATTTACAACAGAAGAATGATGTGGTCAACTGAAGACATATGAATATACTACTTTATCACTTAAATGCCACCTAGTTGACAAAGGATAGGAAACATATATCTGCAGAACTCAAAACTAAAATGTTCAAACTTACACTAAAAGCTTCCTTGTTGTTTTTAATGGCACCAGATTCTTCTACTTTATGATCCTCTTCTAGCACAATACTGGATGGCTAACACAAAGAAAAACGTACGTTATAAAAGGTAACCAATGTCTTCACAATTTGAAATTTGAAATCTTAGGAATCTGCACACTCCTTTTATTTTCTAATACATACCACTGAGGTATATAAAATTTTGGATTTATCGTTGTCATAATTAGGGTATGTTTAGAAGTTAACCTAAGAATGTTATGAAGGAAATTTCACGTGGGAAAATTGGAGATATAAAGAGAGAGCTTCCTCTGATGCATTGGCATGCACTATGACTTTCGTGTTAATGTTAATTATGGAACTTTTGATACTTAAACAGGCAAGGCAGACTTTATCTTGAAATCAGATAACCAGGAAGATTTAAAAAACATACAATTTTAGATTACTGGTCAATACTGATAATATAACCCTCACAGACCTCAAACTCAAGCTACTACAAAATTCTGAAGAGTTTCTTGAATCAAAAACAACATTCAGTGTGATTTTTATTGTTAAATGTATTTTGCTTCTTGAATCTTTAAAAATTATATAGGAGACATAAAAACTAAAGTCAATAAAAAATTTAATTAATCAGAATACTCCCATTTTCCAAACCCTGAGGATAAATAGCTCATTTGAGAGATTCTTACTTACCTTAATTTTTAATTTAAATAAAAAACCCAGTAATAATTCTGATTTTTTAAAACATAATCTCATGCTCTAATATTCACATAGTGAAATTTCTCAGATTTCTTTGGGCACACCATTGATTTTTTTTTTTTTGAAACAAGTAGGGGGGAAAAAGGATAGCACATGTCTGTTAGTTTTAGATAAAAAGAATCTGTCTTTTATAAATTCCAGAAATTTAGATATTTAGGCCTGAAATTAATTTTCTGCTCAAAACCATGTATCCAAGTTAGGAAATAGAAAAGTTTCAATTTTGAGTGTAGCCAGGTCTGAATATGACTTCCTTGACCAAAGGAGCCACAATCCAAAAGAAGACCACGTGGCTGCACTGGTCAGACTTTGGAGAAGAAAGCCACGGGGCGGAAGGGAGGTGAATAGACAATCTTACAATCATTTTGGTTTTGATTCAAAAGGATTATTGTGGCCTAATAATTGGCAGTGAAAAGCATACTCTACTAATCTTAAAGTCTCTTAAATTTGAAATACCTGGGGCAAAAGATTAAAGGAAGTCTTTTCCACATCATTTTTCTGCTGTTCCTCAAATCTTTTTACTAAATTTGATACAAATTCCTCTATTTCTTGATGATATTGCCTGTATAAGAGGACAAAATGGTCAGAACCCAGACAGAGTAAAACATTTAATAGACTGACGTCGTACGCATCATTATAAGATGTCATGTGTAAATTTTGTTACTTCTTTTTTCAGAGGTTTATCAAATCACTGACTCTTTGTAACACTCAGGAAACTATTCCTAAAGGAAAGATACACATTGTTGCCAAGTTAACAAAATGATTATGATAATATAACAGCGTTTGGCATAACAGTTGCCAAACAGTTGTGCAAAGAATAGATTTTATTTGTAAATTTTATGTACTTAATTTTTGAATAGATACTAATGTAAATGGTTCAAAATCCAAAAGAAGTAAAAGGGTTACATAATGAAAAGCTCCCTTCCTACCCTGTCTCTTAGCCACCTACTTCTGTAACACAAAGACAGCCAATGTGTTCTGTTCTTCCACATCCTCCTCCCAGAGACTATTTATACACATATAAGGAAACACCAGTATAAATATGAAACTGAAAAAAATAAAACTAAAATGCAATGCAAGAAAAAATACTGAGGTCTACTTTCTCTATTCCTTCAGGTCAAGAAGCAGGCTCATCAAATATTCTGTAGTGCTCAGTTCAGGTGTCAAAGGAGCCCAGGTCTTGCTAGGCTGCAACAGGGCAGCTACAATGTCTCAGACACAGCTTCCTTTACACAGACTTGATGATCTTTCACGGCTCTTCTAGCTATGACATTCTAAGGTTTCTGCAGGTGAAAATGCCAGGCGAATGGTGCAGAAATCAGACTGTCATGAGCTAGAGTAGATATCAAATCTATGGGGAGGAGGGACAAGACACAATAGTGCTAGAGCCCAGTTGTGCCCAGCTCTTTTCTGCTGCTGCATTCACTACCCAGCTGCCCCACCCTCAGAGCCCTGGGTTCCACTTCTGCTGAAATAAAGTAGGTTATGGGCCTGGCACCATTCCCTCTACCTCCATGACCTTGGTCAGCACACAAGATAACAATATGATTAAGTGTCTTGGGAGGGGGCAAGCAATTGTCTGAAATGTCTAAGACTGTGCTCTGAGGGATAGGGCAAGGCCTCAAACCATTTCAGAACACTTTAGCAAGCACTACAGGAATGCACAGAATCATCCTAAACCCAAGCATGCTGGATGGCTTGCAAAAGTCTGGTTTTGCTATTAAAAAAAAAAATCACGTGGGTAGGCTTCAAAGATAGCCAACATGGAATCCATTGCCTGATGTGGGGAGAGACACGGTTAACATTATTATTGTTACGGTGGTAGTGGTTATTTTTACTAGAAGCTATTTATTGGACTCTTATAGGTGCTTATTTAGCTACCTAAAAGGGAGTTACTAATAGGACTACTAAAAGGGAGGACTAATAGGACTAACAAGAAACTGATGATACAGAAAAGTTCCATGACCTCCCCAGCAGTCCAGAATCAAATTCAGGTCTATATGACTCCAATGTCCTTGCTCTTAATCGTGATTCCATACATTTAAACTCCCAGAGCATTTTAAGAATAAAGATAAGTACAAACGAAAACAGCATAATTATAAAAGACATTGTTTCATAAACATATTAATTCATTATATTTAGGAAAGGGAAAAAATTACTTACTTTGAAATAGCATTGTTCATAAATAGAATCTGTAATAAAGGTCCATCTAACTTAGTATTGTTCACCAATATTCCACTAAAACAGAATTAAAACATATTCTTAGAAGACATTAAAGTAAATCTTGCTTTATAATACACATAACTTTTATAATTCTTAAGTACCAAAGATCACATATTTTACAAATAAGACCATGAATGAAGAACTACAGTTTTCTCAAGAAAAATCTAAGCTTTTACCAATTCTAGTACTTTAATGGTTTTATACAAAGGAATCTCTTATTTAACATTAATATGTATGTGTATATGTGGGTGTGTATATATCTAAAAATATATGTTTTTGAAAGGGGATCTCACTCTGTTGTCCAGGCTGGAGTGCAGTGGCCCCGATCAAAGCTCACTGCAACCTCAAGCTCCTGGGCTCAGGCAATCCTCCTGCCTCAGCTTCCCAAGTAGCTGGGGCTACAGGTGTGCACCACCAAGCCAGCTAATTTTTTAATGCTTTGTAGAGACAAAGTCTCACTTTGTTGCCAGGCTAGTCTTGAACTACTGGCCTCAAACAATCCTCCTGCCTCAGCGTCCCAAAGTGCTGGGATTACAGGCATGAACCACCAAGTCTGACTAGTATTTTAAGAAATGTTTCACCCTAGCACTCTGGGAAGCCGAGGCAGGCAGATGGCTCAAGGTCAGGAGTTCGAAACCAGCCTGAACAAGAGCGAGACCCCATCTCTACCATAAAAATAGAAAGAAATTAATTGGCCAACTAAAAATATATAGAAAAAATTAGCCACGCATGGTGGTACATGCCTGTAGTCCCAGCTACTCGGGAGGCTGAGGCAGGAGGGTCGCCTGAGCCCAGGAGTTTAAGGTTGCTGTGAGCTAGGCTGACACCATGGCACTATAGTCCCGGGCAACAGAGTGAGACTCTGTCTCAAAAAAAAAAAAAAAAAAGTTTCACAAAAAATTAAGAACTACAGTTAATCTTTCAGTTCTCAACAAAAAAAAATTCTCTACCTAATGCCCAGTTTCTTTAAAAGTGGAATGGGAGCAGGGGAGGAAGGACTGGATAAACCAGCAAGTTACAAGAATACATTTCTAAAAGAATCTGAGTGAATTTGGCTCGGAAGTATATGGGAAAAAGAAACACTTATAAATAAATGGATTGACTCTTGGAGGGTAAAGCACATTGCACTAAATATCTCAAATCCAACATTCTAAAGCAGAGATATATATAAATATACTATTCGTGGATTTGACTTGCGAATACTGCCAAAAACAGAACTAGAATGCAGCCTGGAAATCTGTACTATATCCCTTCAGTAACCTGGGACCAGCTGTATCTCTGATTCTTCCTCTCTCACCTTCCTCATATTCCTCTACCTGTACAGCATGTGAAATAAGTCAGTTCCTATTTAGAATTGTTCATATCAAGTAAAGAAATACAATTATAGATGCTGAGAATCAGGAAAATAAAATAAAGAAATAAAATTAAAATATGAAAAAGTTCTGAGACTTTTTTTTTGTTTGTTTTGTTTTGTTTTTTTTTGAGACAGACTCTCACTCTGTTGCACGGGCTGTAGAGTGCTGTGGCACCAGCCTAGCTCACAGCAACCTCAAACTCCTGGGCTCAAGCGATCCTTCTGCCTCAGCCTCCCGAGTAGCTGGGACCACAGGCATGTGCTACCACACCCGGCTAATTTTTTCTCTATATATTTAGTTAGCCATTTAATTTTTTTCTATTTTTGGTAGAGACAGGGTCTCGCTCTTGCTCAGGCTGGTTTCGAACTCCTGACCTTGACCAATCCGCCCGCCTCGGCCTCCCAGAGTGCTAGGATTACAGGCGTGAGCCACCACGTCCGGCCCAGAGACTTGTTTTAATTTGGGCAAACTTCAGGTTTTAAAAATACATGTTTCTAAGAGCCACATGCAACTCGTATGGTCCTTGGTTGGAGTCCAGTTTGAGAAACCAGCTATAAATACACTCAGCTGGAGAAATCTGAATATGGACTGAGTAAGGGATGTTACTAAGGAAATCATGCCAGTTATTAGGTGTGATCATAGTGTTGTGGTTATACATGAAATACGTCTTTATTTTTAAAAATACAGGCTTTTGTGACCAGCATGAGCAAACAGAGCAAGACCCCAACTCTACAAAAAATTTAAAAATTAGTAGTGCGTGGCAGTGGTGCCTGTAGTCCCAGCTACTTGGGAGGCTGAGGCAGGAGGATCACTTGAGCCCAGGAGTTCAAGGCTGCAGGGAGCTGTGATTGCAACACTGCACTCCAGCCTAGGTGACAGAATGAGACCCTGTCTTAGAAGAAAAAAAAAAGCTGAAATATTTGGTGTGAAGTTTGTGTATGAGATTAAAAGGCAATATGATAAAAATATTGTTAAATCTAAGGGAGGAAGATATGGGTAATAGTAATCATACTATTCTTTCCACTTTCTATAAGTTTAAACCTTTCCTTAAAAAAACACACACACACACAAACCCCATAATGTTTAATGATAAAAAAGAGGAGAAACTTCTGATTATGACAGTTTCAAAAATAAGGACTAAACCAAGAGACATGAGGGTACAAATTTTATCTAATTAATGCTGTATCTTCTTCTTCCTTGGTTTTCTGTAGAATGCTTTATCTGTCTGATGATACAGAGCGCACTAATTCTTAAAAAAAAACCCCAATTTATTCCTTTTTCATGATACCGATTTCTTCCTTCTTATAAACTGGTAAAGCCTAGAATGCTGAACATTTGAACTAGGTAACTATTACCCCTTTTAAGAGAAATACTTAATGTTCAAATGATCAACTCCATTAGAAAATATATAATTATCTAAATATCTTTAACATATAAAACTTATGATTTTTATGAGGAATCATTTACTATCTAACCAAAAATGAGTATAGATACCCAAAATGTGCTCACACAGGGGAAGGAGAATAGGGCATGGGGAAGTTATTCTGAAAAACTTCTAAATTCTAAAATTTAAACTTTTAGTCACTAGTGTATCTGACTTATTACAGCTGGTACCAGAGACAAAAAAGTACATGAGAAACTATATCATGGCACCCCCCAAATTCTGAAAGCTTAAATTACCATTCCACATAAATCTGTACTTTAACAAATATCTAGATTTAGTGACCTGTTACATAAATTTATATTAAGAGATATCAGCATTTAATCTGTTACAGTCAGATGCCCAAATGCAAATTTACTCATTGTACTTTTTCCAAAGGAACATTAACTTTTTCCTTTTTCTAAAATGCTATATTTTGCATTGTTTTTCTTTATGAACATATTTTAATGGTGTAAGTGAATCTGCAGCTAGAGTAACATTGTAATCTTAATCCTTACTTTCTAGAAATGTTTGTTAAATAGGAACAGCTGGGTTGACAACGTGCCTGTCCTGAGCATTAAGTCAAAATTTTCTGGATTGTGCTTCACAGATATTTTCACCCAGTAAGCTTAAAAGTTTAACGCATTTATGAGAATCCATATTTTACCTCCACAAATTAAGAAAAAAGAACCATTACTCTGATCTCTTCAGAGTATGTTGAACAAATAAAAATGACACAAGAATCCTACATGCTTTTCAAAAAGAAATTGTGATTAAATATTAATAGGAGGATAAATAATGAGGGAAAACTATGGTATATTTTCAGCATCTCATACCTTGGTCGAGTCAGAATGTTCAATTTTCTTTTAAGTTCTTGATGTTACTACTTGTTAAGGAATGTTAGTCCTAATTAAACAGAATCAAGCAGATCATAAAATTCAACTACTACTCTTACTTTTGGTGTCAGAATGTTACAAACGCTGAATACTTCGAGGATGACACACTTACTGAGCTCCTGTTTTGTTGCAGGGCTAGGCACTGGGACCTAAAAATTACTATGGTTTTCATCCCTTTGAACATATACTTTAAGACACAATCTTTAAGTTCAAAAGAAACAAACCGAACCAAAAACATTTTTCAAACAATGATGTCCTTGTCAAAAGTTTCAACAGCTAATTAAGAAAAATTTCCAAGTCAAAGCATCGTGATATGTGATAAAGAAAATGCAGTATAACAAGCAGTTTACAAGAATCCGGGATGGAATCTATGGATATTGACTGTACAATACTTTCAACTTTCTTGTATTTTGAAAATCTTCATAACAAAATGTCGAGGGAAAAGGCAACATGTTAAAGAAAAAATCCGACTTCAAAAGCCTTAAAAGCTGACATAACAACCACTTTCAGGGCTCTTTACAAATTTTAAAAGGAAAACTACGCGAACCAAAATTAGCTGTATACGTCGTTTTAAAAACCCTAAGAATGTAAATAAATATACTAGCAAATCCAGAAAAAACTGTTATCATGTAACTCAAGCCAAACAGAAACTTATTTGGCGCGTTTTCCCCAAAGCGTTGCAATGCATCTTAACCGCAGAAGCTAGCTCAAAGTGGAAGAACTCTAAACTTAATCCCCAATTTCAATCAGGCAATTAGCCATTTCTCTTTGCACACCCCGACTCCTTCAGGCGCCCAACTTTGCATCCTAGGACCACCAGCTTTTTCTCCGCCATAAAAAACTGATTCAAGGTCTAAGTATCTGGGATCTCCTAACATACAACACGACTGCATGAACTTGAGCTTGGTTGCAAACTATGAAATGGGATGACCTTAAAGAGGTGGCCAGTCTACAATCTAACAGTCGAGCAGTCTACAATAACCCTAAAAAACGGAACCCGGCTGGGGGGCTGCGGGTTAGGAAGAGTGGAGTCTGGAGACGGATTTCCAGACAGGAAGGTTTGCGCCGAGGCCCCAAGGCAGCGTGCACAACCCGAACCCTAGACTGTCAGCCCGCCAGCCGGACGCGAGAAATTACTTGGAATTCTTTGCCCTCTTGGAATTTCCGCCCACGCCGGGCGCTGGCCCGACCCCACGGCCGGGTGACAGGCCCAGCGAGCAGGAAGGATATTCTCGGCGCGGAGCTGTTCGATGGTTTCCTCGCACCGCCGAAGCCGCTCCCGCAGCTCGGCGTCGCCGGCCCCGTCCTCGTCCGCCTCATCGCCGTCGTCGTCCTTGAAGCGGGTGTGAACGGGCTTTGGAATCGACTCCTCCGGGTGGTCAAACGCCTCGAACAGCTCCAGGTCGCCAAAATCCACCTCGGCCGCCATTTTGGGCTGTGGAAAAGATTCGAGAAGGGGCGGAGCCGGCCACCGGGGCTAGGGGCGAAGGTTGTAGGGCGGCACCGCTCTCGAGGGCTGGGGCCCTGCTCATCCACCCTGTACGATTTTCTCCGCACGCAGACCGCCAAGGCTGCACAGGAGGCGGGGCGGTCCCGAAAGACTACAATTCCCAGAAGGCAACGGCGTCCCTCGTACCCACTTCCGAGATTGCTCGGGAGCATGGCATGCCGGGACGTGTGGTTTCCAAGAGACTGTTAACTCATTGTTTGCTTTGCCTACTGGGATTGGTCCTTTTTGAAATGGGAAGAAAAACTGACTAGCCCAGAACGTGTTAAAACAATATGGATTGTCCCTGCTAGGCAAGCAAGGCTGAAAAAAAATCAGAGTACGACGCATGTCTTATCATAGATTCTGGTGTGCGTGCTTAACAGCAACAAAATAAGGAACTCCAGCTTTGCCACAGATGACGTTTGTGATGTTAAACAAGCTGCTTTAGTTTATTGGGCTTGGTCCATTTTTTATGTAAAATGACTTAGATTCTACTGTTTTAGATTTGTCTATTGAGGCTTTCTGTGGTTTCTCTTGTTTAATCACGTATTCATTCAATCACATTTCTTTATATCTTCAATGTACCAGGCACTTGTCTAGGATCTGAAGATACAAGAGTAGTGAGTAAAATAGAGAAATTCCTGCTCTCATGAAACCTATAGTCCACAAGAAACAACAAAAAAATCCTGTTCCTGCTCTTGGATCGGGGTGTTGATGGGTATTCGTGAAGAAATGTGAAAAACACAGGGAGTTATGAATGTGTAACAAAGAAGCAACATAGTGGGAGTCAGTGAAGTGGGACTTGAACTGAAAGATGATTAGGTAGGCAAAGTTAGTTGTGAAAATATGGAGGATGAAACAAAGAGCATTCTAGGCTGAAGAAATCACATGTTGAATGAGAAGGCAGACTGAAACAAGATGAGGCTGGACTCACAGAACCCAAAGGGATCCTCTCTCCACCCCCAACATTCAGAAGTCATTGAAACATTTTAAACATGTGCTACGTTTGTGACTAGCAAACTTTCATTTTGATAAAATGGTCCCCATTTTAGGATAGAGGAAAGATTGGAGATGGAGCAAGAGCAAAATTCTGTGAGTCTAATAGACAGATTGATTGACTTTTGTAGTACAGTAGTTAAAAGCTAGTTAGCTTGTGAGTTTCAGCCTATCACAAACAGCTGGGTTTCAGCCAATCACAGGCAGCCAATTGCAAATAATTCAGACACCTAGCTATAGCCAATCAAGTGATTTCTCTATTTTGCTTCTGTGTTCAGTCTATAGAAGCTCACTGCTAATGCTGATGGCTGGAGCTCTCTGAACCTCTTCTGGTTTTGAGTGCTGCCCAATTCATGAATCATTTTTTGTTCAAATAAACTGCTAAATAAAAAAATCAGGTTGAATTTTCAGGGGCCATAAAGAGAAGCAATCTGTATTTTTATAATTTATTAGAATTTAATTTTCATATTAAAAAAGAAAAAATGTTAGCTTGGATTAGAGTAGTGGCAATAGTAGTGGAAAGAATTAGCTAGATAGGCCGGGCGCAGTGGCTCACGCCTGTAATCCTAGCACTCTGGGAGGCCGAGGCGGGCGGATCACTCGAGGTCAGGAGTTCAAAACTAGCCTGAGCAAGAGTGAGACCCCATCTCTACTATAAATAGAAAGAAATAAATTAATTGGCCAACTAAAGATATATATAGAAAAAATGAGCCGGGCATGGTGGCACATGCCTGTAGTCTCAGCTACTTGGGAGGCTGAGGCAGAAGGATTGCTTGAGCCCAGGAGTTTGAGGTTGCTGTGAGCTAAGCTGACGCCACGGCACTCACTCTAGCCTGGGCAACAGAGTGAGACTCTGTCTCAA
>CAUYRT010085708.1:0-55590 GCA_963574885.1 Lepilemur ruficaudatus | reverse complement strand
GGGAGTTTGAGATGGCAGTGAGCTATGATCACGCCACTGCACTCTGGCCTGGGTGACATAGCAAGACTCTGTCTCAAAAGAAAAACAACAAAAAAAGGCCCCAAGAGGCTGGTGGCTACCACATTACACAGAGCAGAGCTAGGAAATCAAAAGAATTTTTTGCTCAGCTGAGAAAATATGACCATCTCCTGCAGCGGCTCATAAAAGCCGGGCTCCTTGTGAGTGTTCACGCAGAGCCACAGCCCAGCAGAAGGACCAGGGTCTATGAGCGTCCAGTTCCCACCCAACAGCAGGCTTTTCTTGCAGTTCACTGGAAATGCTGCTGGTTCAAAGCTTTTCTCAGTGAAATGGTCACTCAAAAATTCAGAAAAGCAGAGAACATTAAATGCTAAGACAGGACTGTTAACGTAGTTTTCAACAACTAAATCGAATCCCCCACCTGCCTACAGAAACTAAGAGTTCATATACGCAAGCAATGACAACGCTGGTTTTTTTCATCAGCTTGTATAGGAAGTGGATGCCACTAATCCGCGTGTGTCTTCTGAGGACGACTGTGTAAAACGATGGTTTAAAACGTACACTTAGCTGGCATTTGATTGAAATAATGGCTTCCAAGCTTTTTGGTCACACGACCTTGGGCAAGTTCTTTAAGCTCAGTTTGTTAACTAGTACCTTAGTTTGTTTATCTGTAAAACGGGGATAATGATAGTGCCCACCTCATAGGATTGTTGTGAGGATTAAGTAAGATAATGATTAACAGGGTGTAGTCCACACACGGTAAACATTCAGTCAATAGTAGCTATTTTTATTTTGTCGTCAAGGTCTGGAGGTGTTTCCCGTGCATTAGTCATTTGCTAATATTCTTGGTTAGCCGGTGGGAGGTGGCTACACTGGACTTGCTAATACTTCTAACTGTTCACCCAGGTATCTCGTCTGCAGCCTGGGTGCTCGGGGAGAGTCGCAGCGTGTCTGCCAGGAGGGCCACGGGTCAGCAAATAGCATCTCACCTGGTGCAAAGAGTCACAGAGCTTCGGGAGAAAATTAATAGATAAAGCAGTAACGTTTTCCTAAATGCCAAGGCCTTTGGGGACTTATCCATCTTTACCCTGTAAATATAGAGTAAATACTAAGAATTTGGTCTTAATGACAACACCAAGAGCTGAAATTTTATGTACCTGTGTGCCAAATCCCAAACTCAAAGACTAAGTCACAGCTTACTCTTAGATTTTCTTTTTGGAACTATTGTGTAATGATATTTGGAAGAAACAGTCTGATGCTGTAAGTACATGAAACACATCCTGGGAAATATTGCTGTATGTCTATATTTCACAGGAAAAGTTCTTACCCTGACTTGGCCATCGACAAGCACCCGTGGGTGTGCACACACAGACACACACACCTGTGTGCTCCATCTGCCCTGCCGCGCGTGAACGCTGGGGAGGAAGGGGTAGGTGGTTAGTGAAATCACACCCAGCTGCGAAGGGTTAATGGAAAAGTTTAAGTCTCATTCTTATTAGAGCCACCAGTTCTTAATGATTTCTTGCTTCCTAAGCAAAACCCTCCTTTGAAAGGGCTCTCACCACGTGGCTCCCGAGGAGCCCATGAGCGCTGGCATCCTCCTCCCCTGTGGTCCGGTACCCTCTGCGACCTCTGTCAGGGAACAGTGGGAAACACTGGAATACATTTTTTTAATGTTGTTTGATACTGTGTTTTAGCTTTGGGATATAAAAGCTGGAAAAGGGATCAACCTGTATTTCAACAAAGTATCAATAAAATGAAAACGTTTTGCCATCTTCCACTTCGGAACACCCACTGAGACTTGCGCTGGGTTCAGAGGCACAGGCACGGCCCTGTCCCTGACCTCCTGCCCAGGGGCCGTGCACTGCTGCTGCCTGTGCTGCCGCCAGGGTGGGACAACTGCTCAGATCCCAGCCCCAAGGACTGAAGGTCCAGAAACCCCCAGAGCAAGCCACAGAGGAGGGACTTTTTCCAGCACTCAGATCCCTTCCCTCCTCCTTCCTTCCTGCCCCCTCCTCACTCAGTCACCGTTTACTGGTCACACGGTACAGGGTGCAAGATGAGTAAGACGCATGTCCTGGTCTTCCGGAGGTTGCAGTCCAATGAGGGAGAGAGTGGAAATCAGCCAGGAGCACACCGTGGTGCACAGAGGAGCCTCCCGGTGGGGTGTGACCCTGCAGCTCTCTGGGGCCCCCTTGCAGGCCGGCTTCTCCCAGAATGTTGATCCCCCGGCCTGCTGACCCAGCACGTTCTTCCTGCCCCCGGGGCTGATGCACTCAGCATTTTAATGGAAACTACAGGACATCAATCCTCGCTGGGCACGGGGGCTACAAAGTTGAAGATGACAGGCCCCTGTGCCCAGACAGCCCACCATTTAGTGGGAGGTGGATGATTATACATCACCGGCCAGCACAGCCATGGGCAAGCGCAAGGCGTTCCGAGAGCACAGGGAAGGGGCCGCCGAGCCACAGACCCAGCCGGGGGGTGGGTGAGCGCCAGACCCTGTAGCACGGGCCAGAAACGGCCCACATGACACCTCCCTGAAGGTTAAACTCCATGAAAGGGGACCCCAAAAAGGCTCCTTTTAATTTGAATTCAAGAAGAGAAACATACGAATGACAGCAAAAATAACCAGATAAATGCCGTGTTCACTGTGCTGTTGAAACTTGAAGTTTCAAATGGAATTTGCTGGTGATCAGGAGCATCTTGCTCCCCAGAAGCAGCCGCAGGAAAGTTTGTTTGTGTGTTTCATTTTGTTTGGAGCTTGCCTTGGCGTTGTTTGGAGGCGTAGTTTTTGCTTGTCTGATTTTTTTTAAGAACAATGAATAACGGTTGGCAACAGAAGGTGTCAGCGCTGCCCTGACACAGCAGTCAAGTTCTCAAACAATCTTCAGGGGCCTTCTAAACCTGAGCATACAAAGTACCTTCGCCGGGGAAAAGAAAAGAAAAAAACAAGAATAACAACCACCACTAAAGCTTCTGCAGTTTTCAAAAGTCCAGCATTCAAAGGAAGCTTCTTGCGTGGCCTATATCTGCTGATTGCTAATCTGTCACTCAGGTTAAACACAAAACAGAAGGGACTTTGTTCTGATGCTGGCCCTGATAACATCCCAAGAAAACTCTAGAGCTGGCAGGAGAGGAAAGCAGACAATGGTCAAAGCTGTCATTTGAGTTTAAAAAGCAACGTGATTCTTCTTTTAAAGGAACATCTTCAGTTTCCAAGGCCATGCACGCAGTTCCTCGCTGCAGCTTAGAATTTTCCACTGGGCTCCCTGCTGGGAACACGGCTACTCAGAGGCGAACCCCACACCACAGCGCCACCAAGGGCACTGCGGGGCCCATGGCCGGCGAGTCAGACCATGGGACGTGGGACAGCCACTGGAACCGTTTTCTGTCTCTCCTTTGCCTAGAAAAATAAGATTTCTGCAGACCGGCTTTCCAGGTCTTCTACAGTCATGAATGATCTTTCTAGGCTGATAAGAATAATACCTCGCATGTATCAAGGGCTTTAAAGTTAACAAAATGTACTTCTCGCACAGGTTATTTAATCCTCCAAATAGGGCTCTGAAGAAGCTACTGTCACCCCCGCCCCACAGATGAGGCCAGTTCTCAGAGGAACAAGTCTCCTGGGATCCTGGACAAGGCAGGGTGGAGCTCGCCACCCCCAGGCTGGGGCTCCGGCCCTCCTCTTGGGGCCGGGGCTCCCGATGGCCTCTCTCCAGCCATCACCTTCCTTGGCCCCTGAGACTGGTGCTCCCCGAAACTGCAGTTCCCATTTATGTTTGACATGTCCACCGTCTTCACCTGCTCCTGGAAGCTGCAGCCAACCATGGGGTCTCCCGTGCCAAACCCCTGACTGCGGGTGTGACCCTGAGTTCTGGGGCTTCAGGGGTCCGAGTGGTGGGGCGGGGAGGGAAGCCTGTGACTCAGACCGGGTTTGGAATCTCAGTTCTTCCAATCATTAACCACGCGGCCTTGGGACAGTTCCTCCCTGTCTCGGAGTTTCCCTTTGCTCACCTCTCGGAGGAGCCCAAGGCCAATGTCTCCCAGCACATGGCCTGCAGTTCCTCAAGTGCTCAGCACAAGCGGTGGGATGGAAGTAAGCCCACCGAACACACAGGCACGCCGAGATTCCCGGTTGGCGCGAGCCTGCACGCATGTACGCATCTGCACTCCCATCGCAGCGCCCGCCGAGTGACGGTGGAGAGGAAAGTGTGAGCACGCAGAACAAAGAAGGTGCACGAGACAGTCAGGTCGGAGGCGACGTGACGGCTTCTTTACACGGGGGGATGCAAAACTGTATCTCCCTGTCCCTGTCCTTACGAACCTGCTGGGAGGTGTGCTTCGGCAACGTGGGGGTGCAGACCTAGAAAGAGGAAGACACAGAATCCAGAAAGCGAAGCTCGGACCCAGCAGGAGGCGAAGGGAGCCCAGGGAGCCCCCGGCCTGCAGACCGGGCAATGGGGTATCGGAACTATGCCCGGGAACTTGAAAAAATTACGTCTGGGCATGTGACAGATCTGTTGGAAAAGTAGGAAAAATTGAACAATAGGCACATAGAAAACTAAGCAGATGAGAACCGCAGTCACGGTTTGTTGGGGTGGGCGTGGAGTGGGGAGCTGTAAGTGAAAGAGAATGTAAGCATGGCACGCAACTGGGTCTAGAGGGGATTACGCACGTGATTACAGCAACGTAAATAACCAATGTGCACTTAACCCAGCACCATCCCTGATCGTGAGGCCGAGGGAAGGGGCGTGTGTGCTAAACCTTTGACCACTGCGATGAAAACGTCAACAGGTCCCTAAACTCCGCAAATCATGCAATGGCATAATGACCACACTACTCAGAAATATAAAGGTAAATCTCAGAAGAGCAGTAAGAAATGCTGGTTTCCTCTGGGGCCAAGTACTGGTGGGATGAGTGGAGTAGAGAACGGGGCGGAGGACAGAGACATTTCCCTGTAGCCTTTTAGTTCCACTTGAATTCTTAAACTCTGTACATTTATTGCTTTGATAAAAATTAAGAATGGTTAATCCTTTAGTTAATATCTACTTAGTTAAATACTGCGAAATACAATTAAAACCTGGACTTTCCCAATTTAAATAATGAAATGGTTTTCCGATGTAATCATCAAGGCTGGATCTTGAGACAGGACTGGACAGAACCTTCAAGTCGGGAAGACCCCTAGACAAGCCCAGGGAGGTGTTCTCACTGCTGGTAACAGCTTGCGGCCCACAGTGACCCTGGAGACTCGATGAAGTGGAAAGGCAAGACCTCTAACGACTTAACATGTTAGCTCCTGATGCTGCTTTTATGAGAGAATTTAGGACAACTTGAGAGCAAGGACACGCTATGGCGTGGAGTACGTGGGTAAGCTGTCTGGACTGGCCCACGCTGTTCGCCCGCTTTTCCCTTCCACGTGCCCATTTAGAGCATGTGGCTTGCGGCTTTGGGAAAATGAGGACGGTTTCTCTTCACTTATAAAATTGGGATAATCAACTTCTCCAGCGTTGCTATAAGATACTAACGACATTCTTCTTCCTTGGTGACATCAGGCTTGTGTCCATACTCCTATAGAACTTAAGTTTAAGCCTTTGATCCCCACCCAAGAGCATATGGTTACAGTAAAGGACGCAAAGGACCTCATCCGTGGGCAATTCTGGTTGTATAAGACAGTTCCACAGTATGTTCCCCGGGCACTGACAAAATCCTCGGTGGAATAAATCCCGGCTCCTAACAGCAGCTCGAAGCAAAATGAACAGAAGCTGTTGCCTCTGTCTTCACCAGCGTCAGGAAACTTCAAAATCACAAGATTTCAGGCAGTGGCTACTTGCCATTTCCGAACTCAAAATACTAAGTTCCGTGCAGCTACATCTATCTTGCTCCCCACCGTAATCACTGAGCTTAGGATGGGCACTAGACATACAGAACCTGGTAAATCTTTGCTGAGTGAGAAAATATGTGACCGCCAGTGCATTTAAAAAATTTTCCACAGTGAGTAACAAATGACCAACTGTCTAATCACATAATAACTCCTGTGCTGTGAAAAATGCCTACAACGATTTGGGGCTCCAAGAAAGTGTTTTAAAAATAACTGGTCTTAAACTGATTAAAAAATGGGCGAAAGATCTGGATAGACGGTTCTGAAAAGAAGAAATACAAATGGCCAACAGGGACATGCAACGTGCTAAGCATCACTGATCATCAGAGACATGCAAATCAAAACCACAGCGAGGTAGCCTCTCAGCACGGGTTAAATGGCTTTTATGAGAAAGGCAGGCAATGAGGGATGCTGGGGAGGGTGAGGGGAGAGGGGACCCTCACGCAGTGTTGGTGGGAATGTAAATTAGCGCAGCCACTATGGAGAACAGGATGGAGGGTCCTCGAAAAACTAGAAACAGAACGCCACGTGACCCAGCAGTCCCGCCACTGGGTATGTATCCAAAGGAAAGGAAATCAGCATGTCTAAGAGAGACCTGCACCCGCGTTAACTGCCGCACGTTCACAACAGCCAAGATATAGAATCGACCTGTGCGTCCATCAGTGGATGAAGGGATAAAGAAAACGTGGTGCACGTACACAGTGGAATACTATTCAGCCATTAAAAAGGATGAAACCCTGTCATTTGCAGCAGCGTGGGTGGGACTGGAGTTTGTCATGTCAAATGAGTCAGCATTAACATCACTGAGCCAGCACAGAAGGACAAATCTTGCATGATCCCACTTATATGCGGGAGCCAAAAAGGAGGATGTCGTGAAGACAGAGAGTAGACTGGTGGTTAGAGAGGCTGGGAAGCGGGGTAGGGGGTGAAGAGAGGTTGATTAATGGGTACAAATGTTTCAATTTTTTTTTGAGACAGAGTCTCACTTTATTGCCCAGGCTAGAGTGCCGTGGCGTCAACCTAGCTCACAGCAACCTCAAATTCCTGGATTCAAGCGATCCTCCTTCCTCAGCCTCCTGAGTAGCTGGGACAGGCATGCACCACCATGTCCAGCTAATTTTTTCTATATATATTTTAGTTGGTCAATTAATTTCTTTGTATTTTTAGTAGAGACGGGGTCTCGCTCTTGCTCAGGCTGGTTTTGAACTCCTGACCTTGAGCAATCCGCCCACCTTGGCCTCCCAGCAAATGTACAATTTGATAGAAAAATTAGACCTAGTGTTTGATAGATCAGTACAGTGACTATAGTTTACAATAATCTATTATATATTTCAAAATGCCTAGAAGAGAATAATTCAAACCTTTCTATCATAAAGAAAAGACAAGTATTCGAGGTGATGGATATCCCAATTACACTGATTTCATCCTTACAAATTATATGAATATATTAAATTATCACGTGTACCCCCAAAACATGTATAGCTATTACGTATCAACAAAAAAAGAGAAGGGATTGGCCACATAAATACACACACACGCACACAGTCCTGTACAGTTAAATTCCACTCCTGGAGTCAGCAATACCGTTAGTCACTCAACAGTGGAAGGAATATGGGACTAAAGGAAATAAATAATTCATAAATAAATAAAATTTGAGGGACTTTGGATGAGACAATAATGACAGGAGATTATACGCTGTGGAGTGATGTTAACCCTGGATGTGAAGTCAAAGAATCAAAAACAAAAATAAAATAGAGAAGAAAATAATAACTGATCTTATGAAAGTGTGAGGCTGAAAGTGAGTCACAAGAATGACCGGAAAACTATTCGCATGAAATAAGAAGAAGGAAAAGAGCAAGTCCGAGAAGGGGTGAAAATGACGTCGCAACCCCACAGAAGCAACAGAAAGGGAAATTATTAATAAATGGATCACCTATAAGGAAAGCATTATTTCTATTGCAACTTAAAAGAACCAGGCACTGCAGACAAGAAAAATGAAAGAAAAACTGGAGAGACTCATTTAGGAATAAAAATTTTAAAAGATAAAAGGTTTCAATTTCAAAGCTTCCCTCTTTCCTCGCATTTTTCTGAAGTTTGAAAAGAACGCAGAATAACTGCAAACCAGGACAGAGGCGACAGAGTTCACAGGGCTGGAAATGACATTCAGAGACCCACCGCCCAGCTCCTGTCTGGGGCTGCCTGGCTCCTTAGCCCCCAGAAAGCTGCCTGAGCAAATCTCTGGGCACACGGTCCTCATGAGGGTGACATGGGGCCCCGACAAAGGGACTCGTATCCCCTGGGGGACCACGCTCATATTCCGCATGCTCAGGCGCTGTTTATGAGCCACGCCAAAAAACAAGGGGCTTGGTCTCATCCCATATTTGACCCGAGGCAGTGTCCACCCAGCTCCGCCAATCACTTTACTTTTTAACCAAACCTGGTGCAGAATGACATTCAGGTGGTTGCAAGGATCAAACCCACCTCCATGGGGTGAGGAAGGTCTGTTCAAGAGCAGCTTCTGTAGCACGTGGAGCCAGGGTTCAGGAGACCCCGGAGGTTCTGGCTCCACCTCTCGCTACGGGCAGGAGCTGGGGCAGGTCACTCTCCTGCTCTGAGACGTGGCTTCCTCAGGTGTACAGGTTATAACTGCTCTGCAGATCGCATAGATAATCCTGTAAACACGCTCTGAGCACTGTAAACATGCATTAGCACACGCTCTGCAAAGAGATAACTGGGATGTCCTGTGTGACTAAAGAGGGCAACCAAAGGTGGGGCCTGTCTCCTGTGCCTAAATGCGGCCTGTCCTCGTGACTCAGCCAGTAGAATGCAGCAGAACTGCCGCCGTGGCAGCTGCGACCTCCCCCTTGGCGTCTGGCTGCCACGTAACAAACTCAGGCTAAACTACCAAGCGCGGGGGAGCCACGAGGAGAGGAAGAGAGTCCAGCCCGGCCCAGCCTCCAGCTGAAAACAGCTGCACAAAAGCCCCCGTGTGAGAGCAGCAGAAACTGCCCGCTGAGCCCTGCTCACCCGCAGGCCGTGAGGAATCACAAATCGTGGCTTTTGTGAACACACAGCAGCAGATAAATCAAACAATGCCTCTAAAAGAAAAGTTTTAAAACAGTTTCCATTGCAGGCAAAACTCTACCTTCTACACGGAGGCTCGGAAGGGAACGGTCGGCATCCGGGTTTGTAAGGGCTCCTTTGGGTGTATGCGGATAACACGTTGGGTCTGCTGCCTCACGGGTGGGAAGAGGGAAGGGGACAGAACCAGCAGCTGACAACCCACCGAGCTCCAGACTGCTCAGAGCCAGGAGTTTCGGTCACTGTTCCTAACCCTCCTCCCAAGCGCCACAGCGTTGGGCTTCTTGCAAACGTAAGCTCAGGTGCGTGCTCCTCTCTATTTGTCATCCGTGTTCTGCTTCGCTCACACGGCATCCACTGAAACAGTCACTCGTCACGCCACAGACGAGGAGGAACAGCCCTGGGGATTTGAACTAAGCCTGTGTCAACCCCAAGGAGGCCAGGGACTTCTTGTGCCAGATGCCGTTTCTCTGAGCTCCGCCCGGGGCTGCCATCAAGCCCTGCGGTATTGCCACCTGACTCAGGGACGGCCTGCTCCTCGGTTCCGCCGTCCCCAGGCTCTCCAGCCACCTGCAGCTCCCCGGCACTTGGCCACACATGCTGTGTCTTCCACCCGTCTCAAGCTCCTGACACCGTGTGCCACGCGTGGTTCTGCAGATGAGACACTAAGGACTGACGGGTGCCGTGGGGTGGCAGGATGCTGGTCAACTCCCCCCGCACGGACGGGGCAGGACGGAGCCGGTTCGCAGGGAGCAGGACAAGGTGTGTGCCTTCCACCCAGCAGGCAGGGCGGCTGCTAAGGAGGGATGCCCAGCGGAGGCTGTCCTCTTCCTGTGCATCGCACATTTAAGGAAGTATAATAAGGTGCCAGCTCTCCAAGTAGAAGAGCCTCCATTTCCAAGTATAAAAGTCCCTCAAGAGGTGCAGCCTTTTATGATCATAGTCCTTATTCTCAAACTTTTTCTCCCTCCATCCGCACCTGGGTCCACACTGCGTCACACATGGGAGAGAGAAAAGGGTCATAATTAGTAATATCTTGTAATCAGCATCATAGAAGTGAATTGTTTGGGCAGAATTGGTCATGTGATCAGGGAACCCTGACACTGCATTTCAGAGACATCAAAAAGGCCAGAAATTTAAACAGGGAAGAGTTGACTCTCTCCAGGGAGCACACCCAGAACCACGGCCTGGAGCGGCAGTGACAGATGGTGGCTGTCACTGCACAGTCTGTGTCTCTCTGAAGCCCTGGCTCCCCTAGGGAATCGGGTTAAGGCTGCAGACACTGTCCCTAGAAGAGCGCACCGGAACACAGACAGAACGCTTCGTGTTCAGTCTCCTGGAGCTCATGGTCCATCCACATCCCTTTGCTGGCAGGCCGTGGCTTCCAGAGCAAGGATTCCTTGCGTGGTGACTGAGTCCTGTCCCCGAGCCCAGGAGACGAGGTTCTGGTCCTGCCCAACGCTGCGTTTACTGGCTGTGCGTCTCGGGCACGTCACTTACCCCCTGAGTTTCAGTCACCTCGACCGCCAATGGGGATCGCAGCCCAGCATTTCAAGGGCTGCTGTGAAGCTGAAAATCAAACTGAGACGATACAGCTGATAACGTTATTGGTATACGAATGAATGCAGAAGTGACGGCTGGATACAGGGCTGAAATTCGTCGGAGGGAGTCCTAAGTAAGCACCGACTGCAACTGCTGGAGTGTAGGTAGCATTTCTAGCGGTCTATTCACCATGGGACATATCATCTGTCATTAATCAAATGCAGACAAACACGATACCCGGGGGACCTGGGGTCTGGGAGCCCACTTGGCAGCTCCCCGGTCCTGCTAGACGGTTGCCAGGGGCAGAAATAAAGGTGAGTCAGTGGCCTTGGCACCTCGGGGTGAAACAGTCATTAGGAGCCTGACCAACAGGAAAGATGCCAAAGATAACCCGATTTTGCGAAAAGCTGGAAAAAGGAGCTAATCCCGTGGAACTGGGGCGTCTCGCAGGGCTTTTGCAGAGTGGCAGCCAGGCATGCGGTCAGGCCCTGTTTCACCCCACGTAAACCCCTCGCCCGCCGCCAACTTACTGCACCATGTGTTTGCTTTATTTTACGTGTCTTCTCCTCCAGGGAGCTGCAAGCTGTCCACTCCGCATCCTGGTGAGACACGAGCCCTTCCACGCCAGCCAGCAACTCCTGCTGACACGCATGGCGCTGTTCGATGTCCCTGGCTCCCACAGTAAACGCCGTGTTCCTGAGGGCGGAACCTGGTCTACCTTCAATGCACAGCCCAGGCGCTGCGCCCCGTGGTGGTGGCAGGCGGGCTCCATCCCGCCGGTACCCGCGGGATCTTTATCTCTCAGTGTCGTAATTTACAGTTGTGGACGAAGCTCCTCCAGCGCCCCGGCTGCTCCCATATTCAGCTTGCAGACCTGAACCACCCTGAAGTCACAGGAAACCAGCCCCAGAGTAAACAAGTGCAATTGGCCATAAAGTGCTCAGAGCCACGGTACGATCGTTTGTATGTTCCCAACAGGTCACTACAGGCTAACGAAGAAACTAAACGGGTAAAACCAAGGTGGTGTGAGGAAGGCGCCGGGTCAACCTCCGGACTCTGGGGGTGTTCAGACCATTCTTCGTGTCCACAGGACAGCCCTCACTTCTCCCTGCTATTTTACTCTGCTACGAAGGCTGCTTGTCATGGTGTGGTCTTCATGTCCTCTGCCCTTGGAGCCAGGTAGGACTCTGATTGCATCTCCTTGAGACATTTTTCATTCTCTGTGATGTGGTATCATCGTGGGCCTATCACCCTGGTCTTCTCCCCAACACGACTCTTCCCTCCACAGTGTCTCCCCAGCGGTGTGAGAAAACAGAGGGCCGTGGCCTGCAGACACCTTCAGATGCTGCGAAAACGGGTCCTGGGGACCCCCTGCCTCTCTGTGCAAGTGTCAACCTGGGGACTTCCAGCAGTCCTATCTGTCCCCTGCACATGTCCGTCAGGCCGGTGCTGCCTCTTCCCGAGCATCAGTGGCACTAGCAATGAGGTCTTGCCACCCAGGCTTTCGGACCCCATTGTCAGTTAATGAGAGAGGGGTATTACTGTCTAACTGTCGTTAGAAGCAACTGTGTCTGTTTTTCTCTTTAGTTCTGTTCGTTTTTGCTTCATGCATTTCAAGCTGTACTATTAGGCAAACACACAGATAATTGCTATGTATTTGTGGTGGATTGGCCTTTTCATCATTATGAAACATCACTTTATCTCTGGGAGCCTCCTTACCTAGAAGTCTATTTGGTCTTATGCAGACGTAGTCCCTCCAGAACAGAATGGATGGGGTGGTTACAAGGTCTCGTGGGACAGAAGAAACTGACAATTTGACCAGGGCTGTGAAACTGAGGCTCCGTCTCATTTATGCCAAGAACGTAGATCGACAGACGGCAACCCCGATTCAATCTAATGTGTCTGAAGAGGATCGGAGGTCAGTCAGAGACAGGTAGCTTGATACAGAGGGAGCACTGTCCACGTTTGCCCTCCAAACCCCGTCCTCCCCACCACTCGCTGAAACCGCCACAATCAAGGCGACTAGTGGTCTCTCATTGAACAGGTGATATTACGGGACGCTCACTACAGTTTTCCTCATACTCTGGCCTACAGACACTCCGTACGAGAGCGACCTGGGGTGCTTATTTAAAACGAAAATTTCTGGCTGGGCGTGGTGGTGCATGCTTGTATTCTCAACTACTCAGGAAGCTGAGGCGGGAGCATCACTGGAGCTCAGGAGTCGGAGGCTGCAGTGAGCTATGATGACACCACAGCACTCTAGCCAGGGCGACAGAGTGAGACTCTGTCTCAATAAATAAATAAATAAAACGAAAAATCCATCAACCCAGAATTCCATCTCAAGAAAAAATATCTTTTAAAATGAAAGCAGGGTAAAACCATTTTGACTCAAACAAAGCCTGAGAGAATTTATGGTGGACAGACACACCCTTTAAGAAATGCTAAGGGTTTTTCAGGCTGAAGGGCAAGACGACCAGATGATAAATTCAATCTCCAGGAAGAATGAACATCACAGGAAATGGTAAATATGTGGGTAAATACAAAAAAACAGCTATATTTTTTTCTTTTTTCCTCTTAATTTCATTTAAAGGCACGTGACAATTTAGTACAAAAAGTCAAACCTAAAATATGTAGGTGTAATATGTATGACAGCAACAGCACACATGATTGGGTGGTAGGTGAGTGCAACTGTATGCTATATGTCACATAAGGCATTACAATATTAACTCCAAGTAAATTGCAAAAAGTTAAAGATGCAAATTGTCATTCCCGGAGCTGTGGTTCTCAAAGGGCAGATCCTGACCAGCAGAATCTGCATCATCTGGGAACTTGTTAGAAATGCACATTTTAGAGCCCCACCCCAAACCTACTGAATCAGAAGTTGTGGAGGTGGGGCCCCACAAACTGTGTTTTAACAAGCCTTCCAGATGATTCTGATATACATAAAATATGAGAACAACTTCCCTAGAGCAATTTGCTGAAGTATAATGCAAAAGGATAAAGCCAAAAAGCCAATAGAATAATTAACTAAATTGGAATACTTGGAAATACTCGACTGATTCTAAAGAAATCAAGAAAGGAGGAACAGAGAGGGAAAAGAGAGAGAGAGAGAAAAGGAAATAGAAAAGAAATAGCAGAATGGCAGAATTAAATCCAATCATATCAATAATTTCACTAAATGTAAAGGGACTAAGATTTAATTAATGGCAAAAATTAGCAGATTGGGAAAAAGAAATAAGCAAGACCAAAATATATTCTGTTTACAAAATACTTAGTTTCAATTTACGTACTTGAAGGTAAAAGGATGGAGAAATATATTTTATGCAAACACTAAGTATATAAAAGTTGGAGTACCTATGTTAGTATAAGACAAAATAGACTTCAAGATAAGAAGGCTACCAAAGATGAAGTGATATGTTTCATAATGATGAAAAGGCCAACATACCACAAATATATATGACAATTATATGTGTATGTGCCTGACAATAAAGCTTGAAAATGCACGAAGCAAAAACGAACAGAACTAAAGAGAAAAATAGACATAGTTACTTAACAATAGTCAGACAGTAACACCCCTCTTCCATTAATTGACAGAGAACTAGACAAAAAAAATCAATAAGCAAACAGAAGATCTGAATGCCACCATCAACCTCCTTGACCTAATTGGCACCCCCCAAACACCACACCAGCGACGGTGAAATACACATTATTTTCAAGAGCTCATTCACTATTCACTAAAGTTGACCATACGTTGGGCCTTAAAACAAATCTCAATAAATTTCAAAAGATTAAAGCCTTACAGAGAATGTTCTCTGACCAAAATGGAACTAAGTCAAAAATCAGTTAACCATAAGATAAGTAGAAAAGCCTCAAATAGGTATCAGTTAAACGATTAACTCATGGGTCAAAGAAGACATTACCAGATAAATTAGAAAATAGTTTTAACCTAACGATAGTGAAGATACAAGGTTGAAATCTTCGGGTACAACTAGAACAAGGCTTAGAGTTCAAAGCGTATAGTTGCAAATGTGCCTTCGAAAATAGTCCAGTGCTTAAAATCAGACACACTCCACGGCTGCTCCTACACACCCACCCACACGACCACCGCCGCCGGGACCAGTCCTTGGAATTGGAAATATTGGACAGAGTTCTCTCCTCCAAACAGCTCCTCGACGGCTTTCAGAATACCTGAAAACGTTTCCGGTGAATCCTTTCGGCCTAAACACCTCAAAGAAACAGCATCCTGAAGTTTCACGTCCTCATTTCTTAAGAGAAATGAGTCAGAAGCAGCGCAGGCACGAGCCGTGGGAACGGAGCACAGGGCCAGGGTCTCTGAAAAAAGCAAAGATGCAAAAGTAGAGGAACAAATACCAAAGATGAGCTGGCGGAGGAGGGAACGTGAAGGATACGTTGTACATCCGTCCTGGTGTCGCCCACACCAAAGCACGGGCCTCCGCACTGAGGAGTCATCTCTTCTCCTGTCATCTCTCTCACTTGTCTGAAGTGGGAGTGACGGTTGGTCGAGGCAGGCATGGAGCCACGGGCGGGAGCCGAGCAGCTCCTCCTCCTAAGGGGCGAACAGGGGAGCACAGACAGAGAGGGAGGCAGACGTGGGTAAGCGGGGCCAGTGGGGCCCCGGGCAGGACATTAGGGGCAGGAGATCAGGGCCAGAGCCACTGGGCCACCCGTCCACTGGTCCAGTCTCCCGGCCTCTCCTGACGAGGACCCCACCACTGCCCTGCTGGGAAGAACGGGCAACACCAAGGCACCTTCGTGCTACGTGATCTGTAATGGACAGTGTGCGTCACGCTGCAGGGACCTGCCCGAGATGCCGCGCGGGCCCACTCTTCCCACTGCTCCTTGCGGAGTCTCGAGTCACACTCAGGCTGGCTACGGGGCGTCCCCGCTGGGTGCTGAACTTGAGTGAGGACAAGTAAGCAGCACCCTCGCCAGGTGGGCTCCGGGCGCAGGGGTCGTGTGGCTGGGTGTGCTCCACCAGCCCAGGCCGCCGTGCCTGCTCTGACCAGCCGTCCGCATTCTCTGCAGACTTGCGGAGCTCCCTCTGCCCTCCTGCCAGACAGGTGTGGGCACAGCCCCAGGCTGTTCAGGAGTGACGGACAGCTCTGCGGTGAAACCAGGTCAGATCACTCTGTGTCATGGCATGGCGCCTCTGTGTCACCAACCTGTGTCAGAAAACAGGGTCAACTGGCCGCACTGGGGATGTGTGCAACACACCCTAACCCTAATGCAAGCAAGTGTTGGATGGGAAAGGAAGGACATTATCCTAAAGGAAATGATTTTCCTGTCAAACATCATTTCAATGACCTTTATTTGGCCCCATGATTTTGTTGAGGCCTGAAGAAAAGGTGGGTGCTATTGTCCAGGTCTTGACGGGGATGTGGGCAAAGTTTTACCAAAATCTTTCCCCTTCGTCCTGAGGCTTTGCCCTGTGGTTAAGTTCTGGGCTCTGTTCTCCTGGAAACAGATAAAGATGGAGAATGTGACTGTCACTCAGCAGCTCGCTGAGGGGAGAAACAGCCACGTGGTAACCTGCATCTGGATCAAGCAGCACCGGGAAGCCGCCTGCTCAGGCCTCACTCGGCGCAGGGGCAGGGCAGGCGCTCCCGGTGGGGATCCCGGAAGCTGCACCCAAGGCTCCCGTGGGGAAGGGGCTGCTCAGTCAGGCAGGCCACGCCTGCCAGTGACCAGAGACCAGCTCCTGGTGGCGCATAGTGACCCGCAGACCCCCAGAGGGAGGCCTGGCTGCTGCCCTGCCTGTCCTGAGCGGCTGAGGCCTGGGAGCCTGAGGGTTTGTTTGGCTCTCAGAGGACACCCTGGCGGTGTGGTGTGACATCTGACATCAAGGCATTAAATTATCCAGCTTGTATAAAAGGAACTCACAAGCAGCCACCCCTGGCTATTATTCCAGGGGTGTTTTCTGAGCAGACCACCCACTTTAAAAAAAAACAGAGTATTTGTCCAGCAAGCACAGACCAAAAACAGCTCAGCAACTAAGCTGTCAAGTCCCGCGACCAGCTGGCTGGACCTGAAGGATGGAAGGCAAAAGGTCCGACTGGGAAATAGTCCGCGGGACCCTGCTGGACATCCCACCCGTGCTGGGAGCTCCGCAGGATGCGAGAGGCGCGGAGCTGGCCTCTGTTTGCAGCCCACCTTTCCATCTAAGCAGAGAGGCAAAGCCTGAGCAGCTAAGATGAGCACAGGTGAGTGATTCCCGATGTTTCTCTTCCACCAAAGCTCAGGGCAGTGACGCGTGGGTCCTGGGTCCCAGCCCACTGCCCTGCCGGGACAAGCCCCTGACTCTGTGTCTCTGCCCAGCCACGGCCAATAAATAGTTGTTAAATGAAGGAACCAATGAACTGTCCTGAACGCTTAGCTTCTTCCTCTGTAAAATGAAAACAATATCTACCTCATCTGCTAGTGAGAATTGCTCTCAAATGAGACAATGTGTGTAAAAGCTTCCTGAACTGCAGAGCACTGAACAACTGGCAGCACGGGGGATGCAGTCCCGAGCCTGCTCTCAGACTGCCCAGCCACCTGCTGCAGCGGGGACGGAGGACCGACCGCCCCGCGCCTGGCCGGCGCTCAGGAACAGCCACCCTTCGCCTTAGTGCTGTTTCGCCTGCAGAGTGGAGCTTTGTGGTTCACTTTCAACTCCACCCTCCCAATGCCCTCTGCAGTAGCTCTGCAGGGTTTACCCCTGTCCATTCAGCACACGTTTGGAAAGTATCTCGGTAACACTCCTTACACCGTACTAAATTACACGGACTTAGGTGTTAGCAGTTATAGCACATTTTCATTTAAATGCAAAAACATTTACAGCAACCTCACACCCATAGAGTTGTGACTTTGCACTGATGATTTCTTCCTACGCGACGTCTTCTTTAAAGTCATTAACAGGATTAGGGAAGTGAGTGCTTGTTTGATTTAATATACATTTACTAAAAATGTGCCACGTGCGAGGTACTTTACTAAAGGCTGGATGTGTTGGTGCTGGGTGCTAAGTGCTGATGCTGGTGCTGGGTGCTAAGTGCTGATGCTGGTGCTGGTGTTGGTGCTGAGTACTAAGTGCTGGTGCTGGTGCTGGTGCTGGGTGCTGAGTACTAAGTGCTGATGCTGGTGCCAGTGCTGGGAGAGGCAATGATAATGTTTCTGTCCTCAAGGGTCTTTTACTCTAAGGAAATGCAAGTAAACCTCCAATATAACACATGGCAGGGTGGTCTGGGCCCCGACTGCATGAATAACACACTTCAGAACAATCAGGGGACAATGACTATTATTAACGAGAATCAAGAGAAGCAGCCTCAAGGTGAGCCCTGAAGAACAAGAACGAGTGTGCCAGGTGGAGAAAGCAAAATCCAATCGAAGGAACAGCACACAGATGGGGCTCCAAAGCCGCAAGCTGTGTTGAAGGAACCGCGTCTGATGGACGTGCAAACTCCGTGTGAGCGTGCCCGGTGGGGAAGTCTGCAGCTGCAGGCGCGCTCTGTGGTGTGGGCATTGTGCTACCGACAACACCGGGCACCAGGAGGGGATGGAAGGAGCGGAGCGAGGTGGTCAAGGCGGTTTTGGAAGCATCGCTCCAGCAGCAGCGACGGGGAGAGGGGAGAAGCTGCAGCCAAAGCCAGCCCCGCAAGTCCTGCAGGCCAGAGCCTGCTCACCACCCAGGGCCGTCCCATTTGGTTTCCACATAGATGTCACGTGAAACCGGCCTCTGGACGCTTTCCCTGCACCCCATAGGCTGCTCACTTGCTCAGGCTGCCCTGACCCCCTCATTGTAATCCTCGCACACTCACGATCATTTGTTTAATGCTCCCCTTGCTGCTGGGGTCCCTGGTGGGGCTGTGACAGTGGTGACTGGGTCTATGAGACCACCTGTGTCTCCAGGGCCTCATACCCTTGTAGACACTCAACAAATAAAATGAATGAAAAAGGTTACGAGGGCCTGACTGTGGTCATCAAAAAGAGAACAGAGACACAAGGGAAATTGGAAGACTCACCACAGTGGCTGACAGAGGGTGGGAGGCCGCTAAGGATAACGAGGCTTCAGGCCAGAGGCAGGGGGACAGCCTGTGCCCTCACCTGAAACAGAGGACTCGCTCGGAAGGAAGGGTGCATTTGGGACAATTGTCAACAACTTTCCTTAAATATCGCTAATCACCATGCTTTTCCTTTCTCCCTTCCCTCCTTTCCTTGCTATGTAATAAAATGTAGCATTACAAATAATAGTAAATGTCCCTGCCTTCCTATTGCCTAGCTCCAGTGAAAAGCTAGCACACAAGTGGCAAATAAATCAAACTCTCCAGTAATCATTCGCCATGGGATACGATTTGCCCTGTTCGAGCAGGCAAGGATGGCTTCAGAGCTCGTGAGGACCTGTTAGAAAAGCTGGTACAGTTTGGTGCCCCTCAAAGGGGGTTAGTTACGGAATGACCGACGCTAAGCTGCTTCTCTGACACCAGCTGGAACAGCACCAGATGGAAGACACAGTCCGCTGTCAGCTGTAAGACAGACGTTGATCCTCCCAGCGTCCGAAGGAAGAGATGAGGCAGCAGCTCTTCTCTTAGCTGGGCCAAGTTTTTAGTTAAAGATTGAAAAGAGAAGTAGTGGGGCGCAGTCTTGCTCCATCAGTTAAGATAGAGGACTCCTGCCTGGATTATTTCAGCTGTGGAGCTTTGATACAGGAGCCTAAGAAGGTAAAATAGCCTAGGCGTTAGGGCAAAGTCTAACGACTGGGCCCAGACAGGTCCGGTGGACTCAAAGGCTGAAGTCAGGTCAGAGTCAGCAAATAACCTGGCTGAGCTCCCAGCTCTCTTTTCTCTTCTTTTCTTTCCCTTTTCTTTGTTTCTGGGGGGTGCTGGGAGAGACAAGGTCTCACTCTGTCACTGAGGCTGGAGTGCGGTGGCCCAATCATACCTCACTGCAGCCTCGAACTCCTGGGCTGATCTGATCCTCCCACCTCACGCTCCCAAGTAGGGGGACTGCAGGTGCATGTCACCATGCCTGGCTAATTTCTAAATTTTTCTGAAGAGACGGAGTCTCATTCTGTGGCCCAGGCTTGACTCAAAGTCCTGGCCTCAAGCGATCCTCCCACCTCAGCCTCCCAAAATGCTGGGGTTACAGGCGTGAGCCCCTGCGCCTGGCCTGAGCTCTTTTCTTGAATGAGGGTATAGCTGTTTAGTAGATGAATAACTGTGTTCAAATCCACTTTGCTCCTCATAAAAGCAAATGCTTTGAGAAACCCCATCCTGCAAATGAGGGGTATGAGCGACCTCGGGGCCTGCTTGTGTCCTATTCTTGGTTGATTTGCTATAAAAATGTGAAGCCCCTAAACCTCCTAACAAGCTGCAACACGGGAATTGGAAATGAGTAACCCTGTGCGGAGGCTGGAGCAGCCTCTGGCGTAAAGATAGGGGCGAGAGGAGGGAGAGCAGAGGGGGTGCGGGGGCGAAACCCCTGTGTGCTGCGGGCCAGTGGGCCGGAGCCTGGCGTGTCCCCGCAGCCCAGCCTCACCCTTCCCTCCCTCAGCACGTGCAAGGCACTGTGTGAGGCCCGGGACAGAGCGACTGTTCAACCACTGGCTGAATGAATTAAATAGAAAATTGACACAGGAAATAATGTAACAGAGAACTTACTAAGAGAACAAAAGGTTTAAACATTTTATTGTTTTGTTTGTATGTAAAGGTGATAGTTACAAAATATTCTTCTAATAATTAACGCAAAACATTAAGCTAAAGGACCAAAGGGCCTTTTAAAAATTGATAGACTTTTCTTTTTTAGAGCAGTTTTAGGTTTACAGAAAAACTGAGCAGAAAGTACAGAGTTTCCACGTCCCCCTGCCCTCTGCACGGTTTCCCGTGTTGTCGACTCTTGCGCTGGTACAGTTTCTTTGTTACAACTGATGCACCCACATCGACACATTACGGTTCACTGCAGTCAGCGGATGACATTGGGGTTCACTCGGTGCAGTACATGCTATAGGTCTGGACAAACGTACGAAGCCAGGTGTGCACCACGTAATGTTACACAGAAGAGTTTCTTTGTCCCCGAAATCCTCTGTGCTGCACCTATCCCCCGCTGCCCTCCAACTCCTGGAATCCCCTGGCCTTTCCACTGTCTCCAGTTGTACCTCTTCCAGAATATCCCATAGTTGGAACAGTGTGCAGCCTTTCCAGATGAGCTTCCTTCACTTAACACTGTGCATTTAAGGCTCTTCCGTGTCTTCCTGTGGATTGATAGCTCATCGCCTCCTATTGCTGAGTGACAGCCCACTGTCCGGACGTATCGCGGTTTGCTTATCCCTCCACCTACTGCTTCCAAGTCTCATCCATTATGAATAAAGCTGCTATAAACACAGTGTGCGGGTTTTTGTGTGAACATGTTTTCAACTCATTTGGAGAAGGACCAAGAGGCTGGACCGATGGAGCTTATGGCAACTGTGTTTGACTTTCGAGAAACCGCTAAGCTGTCTTCCTCAGTAGCTGCACAATTTGCGCTCCTGCCTGCGGTGGATGAGACCTTCCACGGCTCCACATCCGCAGCATTTGGTATTTTCACCATTATAATAGGTGCGCGGTAGTATTTTGACGTTTTAATTTGCATTTCCGTGATGACACGTGCTGTGGAACTTCCGTGCATATTCTTTCAGCCATCTGTACATCTTCTTTGATGAGGTGTCTGTTAAGATCTGGGCCCGTTTTTTAACTGGGTTGTTTCCTTATTGTTGAGTTTTAAGGGTCCTTTGGATGTTTTGGATACCAGTCCTTTATTAAATATGTGTTTTACAACGATTTTCTCCCAGTCCGTGTCTCGGCTTCTCATTTCCCTAAAGCGTCTTTCACGAAGCTGAAGATGTTAATTTTAATGAAGTCCAACATACCAAATTCTTCTTCCATGGATCATACTTTCAGTGTTGCATCCAAAAAGTCATCGCCAAACCCAAGGTCACCTAGGTTATTTCCTCTGTTATCTTCTGGAAGGTTTGAAGTTTTGCATTTACGTGTATGATCCATTTTGAGCTAACTTTTGTGAAAGATGTGAAGTCTGTATCTAGATTCCTTCTTTTTTTTTTTTTTTTGCCTGTGGACATCCAGTTGTTCCAGAACCACTTATTGAAAAGATCATCCTTTCTCCTTCGAATTGCCTTTGCTCCTAAAATCTGTACCCTTAAACTGACAGACAGCTGATTTAAGTCAGTCAAACCTAAAAGAACCAAAAGGAATAACAAGGTATTCTGAAAATACGTTTCAATAAGTGAAGGCAAAAGAAACCTGTGGAACAGCGTTGGTCCCCAAGGCCTCGACTGTTCTCCTCGGTTGAACCATCCATGATCTCAGGGTGTTGTGACATCTCCCTGCAATGTCTTCACATGTACACAGACAACCTGGCCACACCTGAGAGTGTGCAGGAGGCGGAGGCCGTCACGAGGCAGCACCAAGGAGCCCAGGCGCTGAGTACTGCAAAGGTGCCCTGGAAAGATGGGGCCACCACGCCACAGCACGATGCCATCCGAGCTGACACGAGACCCAAACTTGCATTGTGGTGGCACCGACAAATTACAACCTGGCAAGACAAGACAGAAAGGGGCAAGGGACAGGAAACATGGCATGAATGGGGCTGTCAGCAGCTGCAGTTTTGTTTCTGGGAAATGTCACAGAGGAACAGAGTAGGCAGAGACGGAGACGCGATTACATTCCAGACAGCGTAGTTGCTCCTTCAGAGACAGAGTCTCACTTAGGACCCCAACAATTCCGTGAGGCACTTAAACATCCCCACTGTGCCAAGCAGGATGCTGAGGAGAAGGGAGTGAGAGGTGGGGACAGAGGAAAAGGAAGGGAAGGAAAGGGGAGTGCCTTCTAGGGGGCCAGGAACCATCAGGAGCTTTCCCGTGGCCACAGCTGAGCTCACTTGCCCGGGGTCGTCATTAACAGGAGTTGGGCCAGGCCTGGAGTTAGGTCCTCTGCACCTGGCACGGCACAGGAAGAGCTCAGAGTCTTGGCTAGCCAGCTGGCAGGTGTGCCCGGCATACAGTGAGGACAGACAGGAGTGGAAGCCACACCCAGGAGAAACCCACACTGTGCTGAGAACAGGAGGGGAGAGGGCAGCTCCCTGCAGGCCGAGGGAGTCAACTTCCAGGAGGGAGTCAAAGGTGGCGCCAGGCAGGGAAAGGTGGCAGAGTGGGAACCGCACCAAACGCAGTCTGAATCTTAGCTCTGCCACCCACTCGCTAGGAGTCCTCTTGACATCACAACGACAGTCCTGTAACACGGGGACAATGTTACCCGTCTTGTAGGATTGTTGGAAGGTGGAGATAATCCCTAACGCCTGGCATGTATTAATAAACAATAAAGACATTCTGATTATAATCCCATCCACGGAAGATGGTCAGATTTGGCCAGGAAGCCGGAGAGGGAAGGCGTTCCTGCTGTGGGAGATTTTAAGGGAGGTGTCTGGAGGGGAGGGCTCCTCCCTGCTCTGTCCCCAGCCTGGGGCCTTCTTCCCCAGCCCCTGCACTTCCTCTGATCCCACGCAGCACACGGAACAGCACCCAGGATCAGCTGAGATGAGGTTTCAGACCCGCTGCAGTTGAGGGAGGGACCCCAGAGCTGGGGGCTGCTGTCCCCAGGCGAGCTCAGCCGCTGAGGCTGGAACACACGGCCAACGATTTAAAAGACATCTCTAGTAAAGTGCCTTTCGCTGGGAAGGACTGTGACCGTGACAAGTGAAAATGCTTCATCGTTGTCAAGAGAGGGTAGAAAAAAAGCTACTGGAAAGGTCGCCTGAAAAGGAATGGGGGGGCGTCAGGAGTCGACCTGAACTGTCTTTTTTATTTACTGCCGCGAGTAACGCCGATTCACTCTTGGTGCCTTCTAATATTCTATGCTAAATTCTTTACCTCCTATCACAGGCCCTCAACTAAAAAGAAATCACAGACTTTGGAGAATGGTCAAGGGCAGGAAGCAAACACACAAACCCAGCGTACGCGTGTGCGGTGGGTCCCCGGCGCCTGCCGCGGGGTCTCCGCTTCCAAGGAGCACGCTCGCGGCAAGTCGCCAAGGCGCTCCTCACTACTTTTAAGGAAATGATGAATGAAGTCATACTCTCAAATATCCTCAATCTCATCTGGTTTATTTTTTTAACTTTTTTTCCCTTAAAATAAATGTATCACATATTCACTGTGGGAAAAAGTTTAAATTACTTATAAAAGCATCTATAACAGGTAACAGATGATTGGTAACAAATTGTGGCCATGCCTTTCATTTGCATAGCACACATAAACTCGGGGTCCTAACAAGCCCCCCATCATTCCGAAGCCTCCCCTCACTCCCATGGTCTCGGCCCGTCTTGGCGCCTGCCCCTCCCCCCTCCCCCCGCGGCCTCACTGTGAGCCCCCCGAAGGAGGAGCCGCCTGTGGGCCGTGGTGGCTGCGACTTCGCAGTGCTGGGAATCAGCAGGCATCTGCTGGGAGGAAGGAAGGACCCGCCTGTGGTCGTCACGGGGCTGGGCTGTGGTGCCCGACACCAGGCTGCACGTCGCTGGGACAGTCCTTTCAAACGAGACTGACAGTCACATCAGCAGACTGTGGGTGAAGCAGGTGAACCCCCACAACGCGGTGGGCCTCACCCAGTCCGTGGAAGGCCTGGAGAGAAAAGACTGGTGTCCTGTGAGGGATGGAGGTATTCTGCCCGCTCGACCCTCAGGTGCCAGGCAGAATCGTCAACTCTCCCCTGGGCTGAAGGCTGCCTTGCAGACTTTGCGCTTGCTGTTCTCATCATTGCAGGAGCCAATTCCTTACGACAAATCAATCTGTGTGTGGGCGCTCTCGCACGCACACACACACACACACACACACACGGCATGCACAGTGGCTCTGTTTCTCTGCAGGGCCCTCACGCACCACCTTCAGGAAACTGTCCCCACCCGGCAGCAGTCAGTGGTCGCAGGGCCGTGTTGGCCCCTTTCTGTCCTGGCCTCCTCCCTCTCCAGTTCCTTCTTCCTCCTGGGGCCGGGCTCCCGACCACTCAGCGCTTGGACCGCCAGCTTCTCTCTGCGGAGTCCCGCTCAGACCTTCCACCAGCAGCCACGGACTAACTGGACGCCACCAGGCCCGGACTGATGAACCCACCGGTCACGCGGACGCAGCGAGGCTCCGACCATGAGGTCGATAGTACCCAGGGTGGGGAAGGGGCCGAGGTGCAAAGACAGGCTGCAGGCTCCTGCCCTGGAATGTCCACACCAGCCAGGGGACCCCTGCTAGGGGGGCCAAGTGCACAGCTGAGACTCAGAGGGCAGGCGAGAAGGCCGTGGGACAGGCACGTCGCGAGAGGGGGTAGGAGGTACATGACCTTTGCGAAGAGGTAGGGTGGGGTTGGAAACATGGGGAGAGTCGGAAGCGAGACTGGGTCCCCAGATCCAGAGCCAGGACCAGGACACTGTGCCCTGTATGTCACTGAGGACGCCTGTCACCCCTGACTGGATGAGGGTCCCTCCATATCTGACAGCCCCTGTAACAGCATGTGCCATGCCTCCCGGTTAGATCAACCCTTTCAAGGGTCAGCACAATGCCCTGTTCTTCCTCTATAGCCTCCAGTCTATTAAATACAAGGCACCTGACTGATGATATGATACCTTGGAACTACTCTTTTCCGTATTTTCATCTACCAGAATCTTCTTTGAATATTTGCAATTAATCCACTCAACAAATACTTCTTGAATGTATTCATTCACTCAGCAGACACTCGCTAAGCTCCAGAACACATTAAGCATGGCCCCAGTGCTCTACAGGGGCACCAGGAGCTGGACGAGGCAGCCATGGGTTCTGTCCACAAGGAGCCCGCAGTCCCAGGGGAAGGACAGGGACAGGGAATGAGCAGGTGTGACACAACCCCTCGGAGAAGTGGCTGGTTCCAGGGCTGGGGCCGCGAATATACAAGATGGTCTAGAGCACCCTGCAGTACCAAAAAGAAAGTGTTGCACACACACACACACACACACACACACACACACACAGGTGGGTGTGCATCAGAAAGGAAAGAGAAACCAAACGAAAGCGCTCCCAACCACCAAAGCTGAAGCAATTTGAACAAGAAGATAAAGAAAGTAGTATTGGATTATAAACCAAAGTATAAAATAAATGTTCATGAGTCTTCACTGATATAAATAAATGATTGAATACATGAGTAAATTGGCAGAAGAGACGAGTCTCGTGTGCAGAAAAATAGCAGATGATCATGTAGCTGCTCCGCCCTTAGGCGGTGGAGCCTCCCTCCCCACCCTGCGTGTGTGCTGTGCCTCCCGACCGCCTTCCACGGAGCACAGTGTGGAAAGCAGAAGAGTCACCTTCCCACGGGGAAACCCGACAGATGCCGCCTCAGCCGGGGGTTCAAGTTCAACGCCAGCAGGGACGAGTCAAGTTGATTCTCGTCTGCACCTTCGACGTGTGATGGAAATGTCTCTTTACCCCTGTGGTCTTCCTCCCAAAACACATCACCCCATCTAATCAGGAGGGGAGACCTCAGACAAACCCTGACTAAGGGACATTCTGCTAAGTGCAATATAGGCTTTTTGTTGGATGAATAGACACATGTTAGCTTTTATTTCAAAGAAATACACATTTCCCTCCCTTCCAGGCACCTAGGATCGCGACAGTTAAAAGGCAGAGTTCTGGTGCTGTGTTTCCAAGCTGGCCATGGAAAGCCGGAGCTGCCCAGCTTGAGTCCCTCCATAAGCATGTGCACCCCAGACCTCTCCATTCTTTGGATAAAGGCCCAAGAGGCCACCCAGAGAATTTATGGATCTCTTCAAAAGAGCCTCTCACCCATCTCCCCTTAAAATCTCCTGATATCGCAGAGGGAGATCCACACTTTACACATTTGGTGCCAATTAAATTTATGGTCTCAGAAATCACCATTAAGATATGGAGAGAAGATAATAATCAAATCAATTTCATGCCACTGATTCCAACAGGGACTACAGTGTCTTGTTTTCAGAATGTTGTGATACTGTTAAGTGGACATGAGGGTTGTAATTGTCTCCTGAATGTGTTTTCCTATTTGGCACACGAAGTCGAACCATCCAATCACAACTCTAGATGCCTTTGTATGCCTTAGCGACTGCACATCATTAGCATAAAGCGTTAAAAGTATAAAGCGTTAACTGTATGTAATTCTCAAAGAACTTTACAATTCACTTAGAAAAATTATTTTCCTATGCAAACAGATGAGCCTGGCTGGAGTATTTGTCTGGGGGAGCGATGGAGGGGAGACCTGAGTCCAGGGTGGTCAGACTGTGGGGACAGGGGCAGCCTAGAGGGCCCTCCTGGCAGGAGGCTGTCCAATGCTGAGCCTCAAGAGGCCTCTGTGCCTCTTCACCCCAGGGGTTCAAGGCCATTCCAGGGTCCACCCCAGAGTGTTCTGAACTTGACGCAGGGGCATTCTGAGAACCTGGTTCTCAAATAAAATATTTCCAAGGTGGATCTTTATAAAGTCTTGGCTCAACGTCCATGACATCTTAAGAACCACAGTCAATCCTGTTTCATGGGAAATATGACCCAACAAACAGCACATGGTTTAGGTGGGGACATTTAATTACCAACCAATTTTGTGGAATAAGCAAGTCACGCATCTCTTGTCTGATGTAGGACAGGTTTGAGCCTGTAAAGCCAGGTCTCCAAATAGCTTCCAACGTTTCCACCCCACGGGCCCCTGCACCACCCCCTGCGCTGGCCCAGGGCTTTCCGAGGTGGGTCTGTGAAAAGCGGGGAACGCAAGGGGTCTCTCCGTGGTGCGCCCCGCTATGCTTCCCCGAGGAGGCGTCAAAGAATAGAGGTAACTAACAAAAACAACCCTGCACCTCCTCTCAGTGGTCATTAATAAAGAACCTGCAGGGGGCTCGCTTGGCGAGGGCCGCACCGGTACCCGGCAGGCTGTACGGGGACCCCGAGGGTCCAGAAAGGAGGAGGACGTGTCCAGGCAGAAACGCCGCAACCTGCCCCTCACACTGCCCCCACCAGGGGCGGCCCGGTCGGAAGCCCTGCCACGGTGGGCCCCCTCGGCCGGGCCGGGCCCCCAGTTCTCACGGCCGCCCAGCCCCCGGGCGCAGGCTCCACCCGCCAAGCCCCGCACCGGTGCCCGCCCCCCGCACCCCCGCGGGAGGGCCCCGCGCCCCCCACGCTCTGCACCCCGCTCGCCACCATCCCCGGGACGGCCCCGCCCCGCGCCCCGCGCTCCCCGCGCCCCCTGCCCGGGGACGGCCCCGCCCGGCGCCCCGCGCGCGCCTCCCGCAGCCCGCCCGAGCCGCGTCAGGGCAGAGGCGGGGTGGGGCGCGGTTAAAAGGCGCTGCAGGTGGGAGCCCGGCCTGGTCCCGAAGCCAGCGGGACAACCGGACTGCCGAGCGTCCCGCCCCGGACCCCGCGCCGTCCCGCCGGGGAGGTAAGCGGGCGCCCCGCGCGCTGCGACGCGACTGTCGCCCCCGGGGCGCTGGCTGGCGAGCCGAGTGCCCCGCGGTCGATCGGAGGAATTTCCTCGGAGAGGCCGAGCGGGTGAGGTCGTCGGCATGTCCCTCCCTCGCCCTGGTCGCCCCCGCTGGGCGCGGGAGCTGCCGGCGACCCCCCCAGCTGGGCCCCGTGGCCGGAGCCGTCGCGGGGGGGAGAGGCGGGCCGCACGTGGGCCGCGGGGACCGCCGCCGCCTGGTCCGCATCCCTCCGCGTCCGCGCCTGTGTGCGCGAGGAACGAGGACGGACTGGTTTGACTCTCACCCTGCACGGCCCCCTCGGACTGGCAGGACAGGTTTTATAAGCGTATCTTGTGGGGCAGGGGCCGCAGTGGGGCCTGGGCCCCTTTCCCCCATTTCGTTTGCTGCGTTTGGATGTTCTTCGCTTTTGTGGGTCACGACGTTTGGATGTGCGGAGAACTTCAGGCTGAGGATGAGTGTTTAAGGTCAGCCAAACCCGGTGGCCCGGTCCGGTGGTTAAGTCGCGGGGAGAACCGACCAGTAGGGCTGCATGATGCATGTCCAGGAACTTGTGAAATGCCCGTGACAATAGCGTGGACCACAGTAATTAAAAGTAATTGGTGACACATCTTAGTAAAAAGGTGCAGGCGCCGGAAGGTACTTCCTGTTGGGTGAAGACCAGTTCCCGGTGCCACCGGAGTCCTGTGTTTGCAGACTGGGCTGGCCTCCCGTCCTGGGGTGAGTGCTGGGACGCACGCGGGGGCTGGGGACCCCTGGCCCAGCGACCTCAGCGTCCCCTAGCAGCTCACGGTCAGTTTAGTGCCTGGTTGGCTTTAACTGTGCACCGTTGTTCTTTCTCTTCAAGTGGACTTTATGCCACAGAGCTATTTTCTTGCCCCAGTTCTGGCTGAATCTAACCAGTGTTCTAGAAGAAAATGTCCTGCCCCAGTGCAATTTCCTTAGAATTGCAGGATGCTGCTCCAAACTGCTCCTGCCGAGAGCTTTGTCTGTTGTTTGGATCCGGCAGAGTCTTTGGGGGTGCTGTTTGAACCCTGCCAAGGAGGGGGATTCCGAAGAGAGAACACCAAGGTTCCAGCCTGTCACATAACTGGGTGGGGACCCGGGGGGTGGGGGTGGGGGTGAAGGGCTCCCTGTTGCTGCCACACAGTGACTAAAACCCGGAAGGTGCTAGTCAGGCCACCTGTCCCACTGGTGGTGGTTGTTATCTTGAAACAAATTCTGACACAGGCAATGGTGACTTTATTCTGTTTTCTTCTTACTTTTCTCTTCTGAGTTATGAGAGAGTTAAGGAAAAGAACTGCGGAAGAGCTGGCTTACAATCTCAATAGCATGAGGGGAGAATTCTAACCTGCACACCCTCACCACGCATCTTTTATCTACTCTGAACATTCCGGGAGCTGGGAGCAGTTTGTATACATTAGTTAAAACGTTAAATAGGATAAAACTGTGGGAATATGATTTTCGACCCAAGCTTCCGGGCCATGGGGCACAATCCTTCCACGGGCTACACTTCTGAGTTCGGGATTTCTGTTTCACTTGCTCGATTCGTGAGCCTGGAGCTGGGCCCCAGAGGGCCTTTTCCTTTTTAATTCCCAGGGTCATTTAAATCCAGTTGAACTTAAATTTTTGGAAAAGATACAGGTTTGCTCAAATGAACAGACGCTGTAAAAAGAGCCAGACAAGGAAAGTTGAACTTAATGGAAATTCTTTGAATCCTTAAATGAAGCAAGAAACAAGTAGTTCCATGAATTGTGCCTGTTTATAGTTAGGCTCCATAGACAGAAGAAGATTTCACTTTAATTGAGTTAATTTTGAAGAAGTATGTGAATCCTAAATCCATTGTTATCACTAGTCGTTACTTTGAAAGGAGAGTTGCTGAAGTTTTTGTCATCAGATTTAAAAATCAGCTATTGGATTGTCCCTTAGATGACTTGAGATTTCTAGAGACAAAGGATACAGATTCTTCTTGATAAAAGAAAGAGTTTGGGATTTTTTTAAAAAACTGCTGATTTGGGAGTTGGGGTGTACCTAGTGTTTCCAACTGTGGCCCCCTTCCTTTCTTCATGCTCAAGGAATGAGCTTGAGGTTTGAGATCGGGTAGGATTATTATTTTGATCAGGGGAAGAATGTGCACTAAAGAGGAACTTTGTTTTGCGTGTTGGGAGCATAATATTGCTTCTTATGCTGAGCACCAGGAAAGTGGCAGTTTCTGAACTCACCTCCTAACATTTCTGGGGATGAAGAAAAACCACCCACAAAGTTCATCTAGTAGACACGTGGGGGAGGAGTTGAAGGAATGTGGCAACAACTACTGTTCTCCCCCCTGCAGGTGACAGCAGGTGACGTCCTCACCGACACCCAGAAACAGAGCAGAGGTTGACGTGGGTGTGGTCGCTCTGCGCCACCGGCTGCAGGGCCCCGAGTGGGCAGGAGGAGAAAGCCTGCGGCCTTCAAGAGGGGCCTCCCTCCCTCTCCGTGCCTGAGACGCGGGAGTCCTTGGAAACAGGCTCAGGTTTGCAGGTCTTGCTTTGACATTGTTTTCTTTCGTCTGTACAGACGCCTCGACTGCCCAAAGCTAACGTGGAAGTAGGGAGGCGAGTGTTCTCAGATCTGTCAAATATTCACCGAATGACTTCGAAGGGGTCATTTGAAGGGAAACAACTACCTAGAAAAAGATCCACCTCTTGGTGAATGCAGAGGGGTCGCGTTGTAATTGTTAGGGCTTTAGCTTTGGTTCTGTCATCAGTGAAACTAAAATGGCATTATTAAACAAGCTATTGTGATTAACGTCTTAAATAAGAAGCTTTAAAACAATTGAGACATTACATTACTGTAGTGGAATGCCAATAGACGTGAATTATTTGAATTTTAAAAGGGAAGAACGATCTATCTTCATAATACTGTGTGTATCCTCAAAAGTAGGGCCAATGGCTTACCTATGTTTAGAGCTAAATATTTCCTACTGGAGGTTTAGTGTCGAGAGTGCAGCATGTTGTTGTTCACTAATTTTGTGGTTAGATAAACCACAAAACCAAATTCAGTTTACCTTTTTAAGTTTAAATGTAAGCACTTTCTTGTAAGTAGAGGACTACGGAAGCTAAGTATGTCTGTTCTTTCCCTAAAAGAGAGCCAGCTTGTTGGGTTGGGGTAGATTAAAAAAAAAGAAGAAAATAGAGGGAAGGAAGGAGGGAGGGAAGGAAGGAAGGAAGGAAGGAAAGAAGGAAGGAGGGAGGGAGGGAAGGAAGGAAGGAAGGAAGGAAGGAAGGAAGGAAGGAAGGAAGGAAGGAAGGAAGGAAGGAAGGAAGGAAGGAAGGAAATTTTAAAAAAGAGAGAGCACACCAGGAAGGCACCAGTTAAAATAAACCTCTCTGGTTTACAAAGACAGAGTTAATCTTTCACTCTGTGTTGAAAAACCTCCTCCGCTTGGCTCCAGCCTTCTTGAGGCAGGAAAGGAGAGAGGTACTTTGTTTACTATAGGTGCAAAGGGCTCCACGGGGTGCAGTTATTTTGGAAAATAATTCAAAATTCATGGCCGTTCCCCAAATTGAAATAGCCTTCACATGTTCTCCAACAAAGCATTTGAGAAAGACTGCGCCTGCGGTGGGGAGTTTCACGGGGAGAGGCTGAGGGCTGGCGCTGTCTTGCTGCGTCCTCCCTCTGGGCCCCTCTGCAGCCACACACCGGCCACTGCACCTCTGCGCGCTGAGGGTCAGAGATGAGTGTCCTCTTTAAAACTTGCTGAGTCGTCCACTGTCCCCTCCGTCCTCTCACGGCTCCTGGAGTGGGAAGGTCTCCTGGGGGCCGCCAGGCCTCGCCAGTGACTGCAGCAACGTGTTGGGGAGTTTGGGGCTCGGGAACCCCCAGATGGCCCATCACCCTGGCCGCTGTCCTGACACGTGAGAGGGGAGCGCTCCTTTCTCCACGTGCGCTAGAGAAGAGAATGGAGAGAGACGCCTTCTCCGTCAGGAAACACAGCTCAGGTTCACCAGCCGCCCAGGTGCAGCCCACCCAGGGCCAGGGCGCGTGGAAATAGCCCCGCCCTCAGGCCATTTCTGCTGTTGTGATATCAGGGCCTTTGTGGCTCTTGCAGGAAGATACCTTGAATCAGGTGATTCCCTAGAGTGACCAGGAGGTCACTCGAGACACGCTTGTATTTGGGTTTAACCTCATTTTCCTCAGTGACCTCAGCATCTCATTGATTTTTCTTCCTTTAAAGGCACAGGTAAATTGCCGATCTTCTTACCAGCATTGGGAAGTGAGCATTGTAAGATAGACTGTTTTCAGTTGGCTACTTTGATATAATTTGATGTCATTTTTGATGTCATTTGGGGACCCAGAAAAATCAAAAGAAATAAAGCTACCGCCATCCTAATTGTCCCTGGTTTTGAAGGGGGAGAGGCCCAAAGTCGCAGACGTCAAGGATCCTGCTTCTAGAAGGATCCTGCTTCTAGAAAGCTGGAGCTGAGCTTCTGGTGGGGAAATTGTGACCTCTCGGCCTCTTCTGTGACTTCAGCCTCGCAGAATTCCTCCGAGCCACCTTGACCCGTTTGCTTCCTAGCAGGACAGGTGACAGGTGGCCACGTGAGTGTGGCTGTCCAGACAGGCCAGGCGCTGCAGGCTGGGAGGACACAGCCTTCTTACCTGGGGGGAGTTTCAGTTCTGTGGGCTCTGAAGCGTTTGAGAAAATGGGAAACTTTTATTTGGTAAATCAAAAACTTGCTGATTGGGCATTTTATTGACCAAACTGCGATGGGAGTGTTTGCTGGTTACTGAGGGAGTGTCTTCATCGTATGAACACGCAGGGCTGGCCCCACGGGGGAGCAGCTGCTGTGAATGTGTTCAGACATCAAGATGTATGTTTCCTTCCCCCTCCCCGCATTTTGAAATGTTCCTGGGACAGAACATCAACAATTAGGAAAATTTATTATGTCTTTCATTGGTGACAAAAATTAACTTTGTAATTCATGTTATTTAACATGAGTTTTTAAAATCAACGCTGCATCTACTGTGGGCATTGAAAGTCTCTTTAGGCTGTGGAATAAGTGGTGTATGAAAGGGCGGAGTTAATACACACACACCGTTACAGACCCCTGGGAGTCCCCCCTGCGTGCCCCCTGGCAGCCACTCACAGGGCCTCTAAATGCTTCGAGGGAGGAGGAACCACAGCTGTAACAGTGACCTGTGTCACCTGGCTCTCCGTCAGTGCTGAGCGCTGGCTCCAGTTGCTAGTCCTGGGTCCACACGTCCCCAGGGTGCTGTCCTGCACCCCGTGGTCTTCCTGAAGCTAAAGTTTGCTCTGGTGCCCTCGGCTGTGAGCAACGTCCAGACGCTCCCCCAGTTCACACCCTGAGGATATCCCCAGCTGCCAGGACTGGCCGGGCTGCTTCCAACCGCCCAGCTGCTTCCAGGAGCAGCTAAGGTGATGCGCAGGGGCGAGTCTGTGGGCGAGAGCGGGAGGCTGACCGGTGTCCCTCGCCCATTCGGGGACAAGAAAGTGTCTCTAAGCCTGGTGGACCAGAGGACTCTGGTGGCTCCCTCATCCCCTGAAAGTGTGTGAAAAGTTGCCTGAGCACAGTCTTCTAGGAGGGTCTTCCACTTTCTGAAGATTCTCAAAGGGCCCGTGATTCGTCTTTTCTTTTCTTAAAGGAGAACGCTGGCCGATTCTTCATCTTCTGTGGCTGCGTAGGATAAGACGGCGGCTGCCGAACTGTAGCAACAGTCTCTCCAGCTGTACAGAGGGGCTCTTTTCTCTCAGGATGCCACGTTGCTGCGCTAACAGGGAGGCCCTGGGCTGCAGCGGCGGCGGGTCCCCTCTGTCGGTGGCCCCTGGCGGGAATGGGACCTGCTGGTGAGGCAGCGCCAGCCCTGGGCCTGGTTACTTGGAGAACAACAGAGCAGTTTTTGTAAAAAGCTTGTGACTCTCTTGGAAGAGACTCTTTCAGTAGCTGACAATATTAGATTTCCTAAGAGCACATGATTACCGCAGATGATGTTATTCGAGCTAGAAATAAGTATAAATATATTGTATAAAGTAAACTAATAAGTGTTCGGTTTCTTTTTTTCCTTTCCCTTTTTAGTCTGCCGGGTAAACCAGAGTATGTCATTCCAATGAATGAGTTTTTTTCCTTGAATAAGGCATTTAATGAATAAAATCCACTGTGGGAGCTCTGTGAGCCTGGGGTAAAGCCCGTGTATTTACATAGTGATCAAAGGGGAGCTTGGGAATGGATTGTTCACCTGTGCTCCTGCATGAACGGGAAAGAGCAGCCGCATAAGGAATCCAAATTCAGTTCAGTCAAGATGATCTTAATCCTCCCCCGCAGAAAACGTTATTTCTAGGGGAAAACATTAGAATGTTGTTAGGGTAGACATGCCTTATCAGAAAGCCTCCTACTATTCCTCCTACTCCTCCTGGCAGACAGGGAGGTGAAGTTGTGAAACGTCACAGCCTACTTTAAAATAAACGTCCTGGAGATGCCGCGCCGCGTGCCAATGCAAAGGCACTTTCCACTAACCGACCTTTGCCCGCTTTTGTCTGCTCAGGAGTGACCGGGCACCATGGACTGGGGGACCCTGCACACGTTTGTCGGGGGTGTGAACAAACACTCCACCAGCATCGGGAAGGTGTGGATCACAGTCATCTTCGTTTTCCGCGTCATGATCCTGGTGGTGGCTGCCCAGGAAGTGTGGGGGGACGAACAGGAGGACTTCGTCTGCAACACCCTGCAGCCGGGCTGCAGAAACGTGTGCTACGACCACTTCTTCCCCGTGTCCCACATCCGGCTCTGGGCCCTGCAGCTCATCTTCGTGTCCACGCCGGCGCTGCTGGTGGCCATGCACGTGGCCTACTACAGGCACGAAACCGCCCGCAGGTTCAGGCGCGGAGAGAAGAGGCACGAGTTCAAGGACGAGGAGGACATTAAGAAGCAGAAGGTCCGGATAGAGGGGGCGCTGTGGTGGACGTACGCCAGCAGCATCTTCTTCCGAATCGTCTTCGAGGCCTCCTTCATGTACGTGTTCTACTTCCTGTACAACGGCTACCACCTGCCCTGGGTGTTGAAATGCGGGATCGAGCCCTGCCCCAATCTCGTCGACTGCTTCATTTCTAGGCCGACGGAGAAAACCGTGTTTACCATTTTCATGATTTCTGCGTCTGTGGTCTGCGTGCTGCTTAATGTGGCCGAGTTGTGTTACCTGCTGCTGAAAGTGTGTTTTAGGAGATCAAAAAGGGCACAGGCGCAAAGAAATCACCCCAACCACACCCCGAAAGAGAGTAAGCAAAATGAAATGAATGAGCTGATCTCAGACAGTGGTCAAAATGCGATCACAGGTTTCCCGAGTTAAACACTTCGAGGGGAAATGTAGCTGAGTCACCACAAGACATCCGCCTTCCCCAGAAGGCAGTGCCAACCTGAAAATTCCTTCTCTAGGCTGAAGAGTTTGTCTTTATACATGACTTTCATAATAAATAGATACTTGCGTTAACTTTTTGTAGAATACTCATGCCATTCACGTGCGATGTAATCGAATCTGTGGTCCATCTCCGAAAACAAAAGACCAATTGACAGCTGAGCCTGGAAGTCACTTTGATGTGCTGGTTTTATGTGGACTGACATAGTGGGTACTTCCTAAAAATTTAGTAACTGTTGATAAAGAACATTTATCTAGAAATTGGTACTTTTTATTAGTAAAAGATATTTTTATAGGATTGAAATGTTTTTAGTTCTGACTTGGAATTTACATAAAGTATTTTTGTAATGACTGGTCTTCCTTACCTGGAAAAACATACGATGTTAGGTTTAGAATTATGCCACAGGTATCTGAATTTTGAACTTGGAAAGGGTCTGTCTTGTTGTAAATATTGTTTTGCATTGTCCGTTGGCCAATTTATGAACTGTCATGACACTGTTACGGTGGAAAGTGCTCGCTGTACCATATATTTTTACTGCTTTCTGAATATAGAGGAGCGGTACGGAAGTGGGAAGCTCTTGTCAACTAGCCTGTTTGCCAGTCATTGTGAACAACTGAAATGTGACTGTGATCTCCTCAATAAAGCTCGGCCCGCTGCCCACGCCTCCACGTGCATTATCGTTTCTGTGCCACGCAGGCACCTTGCTGCCCTCCCTGGCATGAGGAGTCGGGTGGGTTGCTTTTTGCCGGGGAGGCCGCCAGTCACCAGGTGTGGAGGGCCCCGGACGGCAACAGGGATTCTCTCAGCCAAACCGCAAATGAGCAGAGGCTGAGCTCAGCCGCAGCCTAGCAGGTGTGCAGGTGTGCGGCTTGCGGACAGTGGGCTGCTTGGAGGACAGAGGAACCTGCCTGCCCCTCCTCTAGCCTGTCCTTCTAGACCAGTTCAAAGTCTTCCTCCCGGAGACTCCCTGCCTCGCCCTAGGCAGCGCCACGCTCTCCTCACCCTCCTCCCCAGTGTGGCTCTGAGGGTGTTTGTGCTTTCCCTCTGCGACATCCAGCCCAGCCCATCCCCTCTGCCCTGGCCCCAACACGGCCCTTCACATACTGAGCACCAGTAAATGGTCGTTGAACCATCTGGCGTCTGGAATATCAATCCTTTTTCTCCTGACTTTGTGGCCTGGCGTGGGGAAGGGAAGAAGGCTCCTTGGCTTCCGTACTGTAGGAGACATGCGGGTAGCTTTCTGAAGCCCTGTGAACGACCTCCCCACGGGCCAGAACTGCGGTTGCCATGGTTTCTCCCACCCACGAGGAGGACGTAGGTGAATGCTGATTGAGGGACAGAGTGGCCTGGCCAAGGCCTTTTCAGGTCATTTTCTCAGGGGAAAAACGTTGGTGATGTAACAGAATGCCTTGAGACCATTCAGAAGGCAGAGTGCAGTGGGAAAAATTCACCAAGATGAGGAATTAAATTAACTGTGAAACTATAGCCAAGAATGTCTCTAAAGATAATACTACAGACAGCAGAGATACTATCATTAATTACCCTCAGAAATGCGAAGGTACTTCTTAACCTAAATTATTTCCTGGTATGATTTATTAGACACCAAAATAACTTATTTCTAGCTTTTTCCTAACCTAATTTTTAAATTTATGGATTCAGGATTAGTGTGGTATATTAAATTATGGCTAGCACTAAGGTACAAGTAATTATCTCTTTAGACACCATGTTACCCTTATTCATCTCTTGTTAACCTAAGAGATCAGTTTTCCATTCAGAACACAATAATACAGCCGGAGACAGTCTCTTCTGTCTATAATCAGTGTCTAGTCCACTTTTCAATGTGTGGACAGGGGAAGGCATAAATCCAGAGGGGAACTGATTGTACCTGGTTGACCTTCAGCCCTAAGAGAGATCAATGAATGGTCTTCTAGACTCTGCTCATGGAAAGGGAACATCCCGCACTTGTCGAGGATTCGTATCTGAGTTCAGCACTAGTGTCAGAGAGATGCTCTTGGTTGAAAACATGCCATAGCCTCTAACCTACTTAGCAGACGCCTGGGATCTGAAATGTTGCCATACTGTGTCTCCTCCCCGCACACACAGTCTAACACAAGCAGAAGGCAGACACCCCTCAGTCGAGCCAGTTAATGGGGCCCAGATTGTAAGTTTCTCCCGAAGTGCATCTGTCAGAAGAGTGCTGTCTTAGTCCGTTCAGGCGGCTGTAGCAGAATGGCACAGCCTGGTGGCTTATAAACAACAGAAATTTATTGCTCACAGTTCTGGAGGCTGGAAGTCCGAGATAAGACATCAGCAAATTGAGGGCCTGGTGAGGGCCTGCTGCCTGGCTCGTAGCTGGGGGCTCCCAGCTGTGTCTTCACGAGGCGGGAGGGCAAGGCAGCTCTCTTTCATAAGGTGCTGACTCCATTCCGCCTAATCACCTCCCAAAACCCCACCTCCTAACGCCATCACACTGGGTGTTGGGAGTGCGACATGTGAACTTTGGGGATGACCAAACATTCAGTCCATAGCAAGCGCTAGGCCCGGTTACAAGATCATAAGCACTAAATTAACATAAACTCTAGCCCATAGCTTCCTGAATCTACTAGATCAGAATTTCTGGTCCCACAGCCGAGAAATCTGTATTTTCAACAAACTTCAGACTTGGTTTTTATACATTCAGCCTCCTTGGAGGTCCCCATGCAGCAGGCAAACTTGTCACATGTCAGAGTGCCTAAGAAGGTCTGAGGTCACTTAAGATGTTCCTCCTGGAGCCATCCTGGAGGCTCTAACGCATCAGCCTGGGGTGGGCTTGGGAATATGCATTCTCACAGGCGGTCCTCACCTCGCCACTGGCCCTCAGAAAGCTTCTGGACACCTGCCGTGTCATGCAAGTCCTTTGAAAATTGCTGTAGCTCTTGGAAATAGCTCCACTGTGCACCCGCATGGGTGAGACCAAAGTCACGTTCAGCCACAGGCTGACAAAGACTAGTGTATAAAAGCTATAGATCGACTCTTCAGCCCCATGGACTCAGAACATGAGTTTGCCCTTTCAGCCACTTGTTGCCCGCAGGGAGGGGGCTGGAGGGTCCCCTGGGTCCCCACCCGCCCTGGCCGAGGACTTCCCCAGCCCCGACGTGATGAGTCAGCCTTTCCAGCACTGTCGGCCAGCCCGTCCCTCTCCGCACGAAGGAAACTACACGAAAGGCCTCTGATCAGTTCTCTTTGGGGTCGGCTTTCCGTTTTTATCCCACTCCGCGGCGTATCCGTGTCTGCTCCTTAGGGGCCGCAGACCTCCGCTCTGTCTCTGCCCGCTCCTGGCTTTGTGTCCCTGCGGCTATCTCCTTTCGCCCTCCTTTCAGGACGTCGCCCTTATCTTCCCCGGCGCAGACAAAGGCCGGGAGCCAAGCACATCACACGGGCCCGCTTCGCCGCGCTGGCGTGGGTGCCGCCGCCCAGGCCTTCTCTGCGAGGAGGGAGAGCCCTGCCCCGGCGGCTGCTTCCCCGCCACGCCCTGCGTCCTGCAGAGCGAGCTCTTCGGTGTGGACACGCACCTGCCCGCGCTCCGCCCGCCAGGGACCGGCGCCCCCCAGAGCGCGATCCGCCGGCCCGCAGGGCAGGGCCAGGCCTCGGCCCGCCGGGCTGGTGGGGAAGGGCGAAGACTCCAGTCCCCGCGTCACTGACGCTTCCCTGTCACACCGCCTGGGGACAGCAAGATGGGAAGAGGCGGACAGCAGGCTCGGCTGCTCCCAAGGCCTCGTCCCAGAGGTTGCCCTCAACACCGTCCCGCCCCGTGCCCGGCCTGGAGAGGAAGGTGGACAAGGGCTGCTGGGTTTGACCCAGCAGGGGACCCCAAAGGCCCCCTCCCTGTGCAGGCGCACCCGCCCCACCTGCCACCTGTCTGCTCAGCCAGCACCAGCAAGTCACACCCACGGGACTTACCACAACCGATAACATATCTTTTTGACCCAGTAATCCCACTTTTAGGAATTTCCCCTACAGAAACACTCAAGTACAGAAAGATACATAAACAAAGATGTGTTTGCAAAGTTATCTGTAATAGTAAAGATATGGAGACAATGTATACGTCCATTATTAAAGAATAACGCAGAGACATTAGCCAGTATTTGCAAATTAGTTGCTCACCTGTGTGAAGAACAGACATTGGACTGTTGTAAATGGCAGGGGAAGGAAGCAAAAAGAGAGTTTATGAAAGTAAGGGAAGGGAAGGGAGAGAGAGGAAAACACAGTGTGAGACTAGTGAGGTTTTCTAAAAAATTCAGAATACTATGGGGGCACAAACATTTTGGTTACATGAATTACTTTTGTGCAGTTTGAATCAAAGTTGCAAGTGTCTCCGTCACCCAGATAGTGCACACCGTCCCTGTTGGGTGTGAATTTGCCCATCCCCTCCTCCCCTCCACCTGCTTGATTTCCATTGAATTTTACTGCCATACATACACAGGGGTTGATCATTTAGTTCCAATTTAATAGTGAGTGCATGTGGTGTTTGTTTTTCCAGAGAACAGTGAGTTTTGTTTTGTTTTGTTTGTATTGTCCAAAAGCCTCGAGAGTGTCGCTGCCGGGTGTACAGTCGGGCCGTGGCCGTGTAGGATCTGTGAGCTCCTTTCACTGGCAGTTCCCGCTCAGGGGAGCCCAGTCCACACCATCGCCATCGTCAGAGCTTCCTCACAGTCAGCAGGGAAACGGTTAACCACTTACCGTTGAACTATGCCATAGAATGACAGGCAGCTGTTACGCGGAACAAGGTAGCTCTACATGCACTGACATGGCAGAAGCACAGGTGCTATGGCCTCCTTTGTGCACTCACGCACATAAGCTTGAGTGCACGTGTGTGCGCGACAGCCTAATCTGTAAATTAAACTTTGTCATAGGTATGTTTGTATAGGAAAAAACATAGTGTACACAGGGGTCGGTACTATCCAAAGTTTCAGGCATCCACTCGGGGGGTTGGAACATAACCCCGGAGGATAGAGGGGGACCACTGGAAGTTGCAAACCGGGGCTGTGTCTTTCCAAAGCCTATCAATCTAATAACCCACATGCAGTGTCTCACAGCCTGTAAGAACTCGTGAATGTTTCCCGCCAGACGGTGATGGAGATGATACCAAGATCCTGCAGACCGACCAATACCTCCCTCATCTACATAAGCTTCACCTGTGTACAGGAGCCCTATGTCACCAGCAACAGCCCAATCCTCTAAATTCCCCACCGCCATGGATTCATTTAGAAGCCAATAAGCAGACAATAAAAGGCATTATGTTTATTGCTTCCTCTTTTCCAAAACATAATAGTCCAATGCATATGTTTGACATTAAATACATAGCCCATTAAAATGGCTGATCGATGACCTTCAATCATACAAGACGTCAAAGCACTACTCATATCCCCTTTTAGCCAAATGATTTTATAACGTAAAAGTTCTAACCAAATGTTGCCACTGCCTCTCAGATCACAAAGAAGAGCCCTGGGAAAAGAAGTCTAACAGTAGGACGTCCTTTTCCAACCTGAAACAAGGCTCCTAAGCAGCCCACTCACAAATAAATCTCGCCAAATTGGGGTTTCCTGGACCACTGGGCTGTGAGCTGAAGCACAGCAGAGCGGCAGGCTGCCTCCAGGGCCGGCGGTCTCACCTCGCAGGACACCACCACGTCCCCTGAGGTCGCAGTGCATGTTTGCTCCCCTGGAAATGGAATAGAAGAGTTGCTTTCCAACTCTTCTGTGGGAGAGACCGGAGCAAGGAGTCCGCTTTACACGGGATCCAGGACACACGTGGGTGGGAAGCACAGGCGTGAAATCAGTGTTTCCTAAAGCATCACTGATCCTTGCTAAGAGCACGGTATTCTGATACTCTCTTTTCCAATCCATTTCACTTCATTAAAAAAAAAAAGAAGAAGAAGAAAAAGAAGGAAGTTCATTTCCCAGCCCACTAATGAGGTCCGGGCCAGCAACACTGGGCGGGAGGAAGAGTGCCCCTTTTTCTGCCGCCTGCTGCCGGCACGTCGCGCACAGCTTCCCGCCGAGTCTCCTCAGTGCCATCTACTGTGCACTCTGGGTATTGCAAGTGCCTTTTTTCCCCTGGCGCAGAGATTTTTTTAAAGGATGAGATTAAATCAGAGAACACAGAAAACTTCTTCCCCCAAAGTGGAAATGGCTCTGAAACAATTTAAGGAATAGTTTAAGTGAGTAGCTAACACATTAGCCCAATTCTGAATTCTAAGGCCAAAGACTTCACATCCAGCCCCCAAAGAGGGGCTTTGCAAACTGCAAACCACCCCTGTGATTGGGACCTCAGCAGTTAAACTGACTATGTAATCAGAGGTTTCTAGAAAGTGAAAATTTTAAATTTGAGACATTCTCGACTAGCATTTCATAGAAAGCTGGAGTAGTCTATCCAACGCAACACAGCCAGGGAGTCACTGCTCTACAGCCCTCGTCAACCCACATCCATAACTTTACAGCAGCTCATCACAGAGTGTTGACTCTACCCCAACTCGGTCCAAAAGCCCTTCAAGGGGATAGATGACACCATATTGGTGTCATGGGGACTAAAATGTAGAAATCACTTTTGCCTTTGTGAATGACACGGAATTTCCATTTTGACAAGCCACTATAACTTACAGAATTTACTTTTTGTATGCAATAGAAGTGAATTTTTTTACCAGTGTATCTAGGGAGTTATAGCTATGGATTAATTTCTGACCAAAATGTGCTTTTGACACAAATACATTCAGAAATATCTTTGTAATTTCTCCACAGTCAGCTTAAATAATTGTAAAAGAGCTACATGGATGTATTTACAAGCCAGGAAGACTGACTGACTTTCCTATGGCCTTGAAACCAAGAAAAATTTAGCAATTTGAATTTCTTCAAAATAGTGTACGTGTGAAAATAAAAATAGAATGAGGAAAATAAAAAAGCCTGTAACAGTTTCAGTTACAAGTTAAAAATTGGAATCTTTATGAATGTCTAATTCAGCAGTGAAGAAAAAATAATTACATTATTGAAGGCTGAAATCTTTCTCTTTTTCACTCTTTGAATATAACAGTTGATTTTCCTCTAAATGATTTGACATTAAAAATGTTCAGAAAACATAAGTGAGGGTGTGATTTAATTATGCAGAGAGAAGTTGTAGGGAAATGGTGTTCACTGTAATCATTACCTACAAAAGATCCCAGTGGAGCCACTCCTGCGTTAAAATTACAGTATCATCTGTAAGTTGTTATTAATTAGTCAAAGATGCCGGGGGGGGGTGCTTCAGTTGCCAAGTGCTATTTTGAAGAGGACTAAATTTTGTCTTTTTTTTTTTGCCAGATATTAATATGGTTACTATTTCAATGGCAAAGCCAAGAAAAGGGTGCGGTCCAACAACTAATGGCTCCTGAAGAGACATTCAGTGGATCTGACTTGCCCCAAAATTGCCGAGCGGTAAGACAGGAGCTCCATCCTGTCACAAGTCTCTTCTTGTCTTGCAGCATTTTCTGCCATCACTTACGTATGATTTGTGAGTCTGAAATTTAACTGAGACATTTTTAATACACACATTCAGAGCATCCTTCCCCGGGGAAACTCAACCAGCTGCTCCACTAGGCAGCTGGCACGCACTCACTCAACGTTCAGAAACATGATTTGTCTTGAACTGATTTCTTGCACAAGGGCAACACCTTTCTTTTTGGTTTATTTCTAAAATAACTGTCAAAATGCCAAATAGCTTGAAAAATTGGCATTTTCACCTTATAACTTTACAAGCGCATAACTTTAAACATCTGCATAAAAGTTCAGCTCGATTACGAGCACCTGCTTGGTACTACACATACACGTAAAAATGTTACTTATATGTAGCTCTGACCCTCAGAAGTGACAAGGTGTGGCTCTCACAGACCCTTTTCGGTTAATCATCAATAGTTGCCTGATAAGGGCCCACTCTTCATTCAAGATCAACCCAGGAGGCGCCAGAGTGTTTTTTCTACAAAGCCAAGTCAAAAACGACTCTCTAAGCGGTCAGTCCCTACAGGTTGGTGAGGCCAGGGGGTACCAGCCCAGCAGCAGGCACGCCCTGAGCTCCCACTGTGTGCTCGCCGTGCTGCTGGCTTGCCTGGGCTGCAGGAACACAGGTTTGGGGCCGAGCTTCCTTGGGGGCTGGTGTGTCAAAAGACGAAGACTTGTGAACACAGGGTGAGAAAATTATGGTTTATTTCCAATGTTTACATTTCTGTTAAAAGTAATGCTTTTAACGGGGAAAACATGTAGCAATACGATTGTGTTGTTTACGAAATCATTACAGGATTTATTCTGTAATTGATTTAAAGAAAATTTAAAAAAAATTTTAATTAAAAAATGTGATCTGCTAGTTAAGATCTACATCTAAGCCTATTTGTAAATAATTTCAAATATTCAAACTTTTCCCACCTTTTCCCCACTTCACCTCTCCTCCTTCTCTTCCCCTTCTCTGGAGGACACAAAAAAATATATGAATATATGTAGAATTTCCTGCCCCAGAGGAACTCCCAGTGTGGGAAGAAAACATCAACACACAGAAAAACAGCAGAAATCATACAGAACAATAAAAGCAAGTGCCGAATTGTAAGTGAAGACTGCAGAGCTGTAGGAGTTCTAGCTATAAATCCCCAAAAACTATGGAGTGGCTGTGATAATGTAATTCTCCCACAACGCACAATTATGCAAATCCGGAGAACCAAGTCAGGGAAAACAAGGAGAAGAAAGTTGAACCTATAATTGACATATAAGGCATTGAAACCTAAGGTGAAATTTTTCAATGGGTGAATCACTTTCAATCTCCAAACTGTCTTTACCTGCCAGCTTCCTACAATGGTTCTAGAACCTTCCTTCACTCAAACCCAACCAGGACTCCTAAATAGCACTGCCCTTGAGAAACTAAACGGAGAGCCCAGCGGCCAGCCCCTGCCCCACCACAGGTCACCTCTCACCTCTGCCCAGGTGCACTTGGGCCAAGGAAGCTGCTTGGACCGCCCCCAGCGTTGCAATGCGGTGTAACAGCCGATTCAGCACACCTCTCGGATGGGTCATGCAGGGCTTTGGCAGCTCTTGGGGCTTTGTCTCTGGGGAACGGACACTCCCTCTTACACTAAGACACAGAGCTGCAAGGTGGGGTATAAGCGCGGGACAGAACTCACGTTGCCCATACAAGGCCGGCCGAGGCTGGCCCGTGGTGATGGGAGCCAGTTTTACAAGCAAGAGCCGTTGCCTTCGGGCCAGCGGTGCCCATCACGCGAAATCCATTTCTGAGGCCAGATGTGCCTTTCAGGATGAGTCACTATCTTCACTTAACGCAAGACTGACCCGAGTGAAACCCGCCCGGGCAGCGAGCGGCCCACGACGCTCAGGCTCCTCTCCGCAGCAATCCTGCCATCCCCAACGCTTGGTATTTTAATTCCTCATCCGCTGGCTCTGCGAATATCCCCTTTCTGCCACTAGTATCTCAAGACGTCAAAAATACCCAACCCAAAGTGAACACGAGACCCCACAACCCAAGATCAAGCTTCTAGGAGAAAGAAACGGGCTGTGCCGCCCAGGGGTCCCCCCAGAAGGCCCTCCAGCGCCGCCTTCGCGGGGTGCGCCCCGGGAGGGTCGGCAGGCTTCGCGCGTACTTCCCTCGCTGAATAAGCCAGCTGCCCACCCCCACGGAGCCACCTCGCGGTCCCCGGCAGCGCGGAGGACCGGGCGGCCCGCGGCCCGGCGTCCAGGGCGGGCGGAGACGCCGCCGCCAGCCTCGGCCAAAGCCACACTCGTCCCCCCCGCCCCCCGACCCCGGAAGCCCTTGGCACACTGTTGAAAGAGATCGAACCAAATCGGGAATTCGAGAAGGGGCTGGCTCGGGTCGGCGAGCGAGATCTGGGGGGAGAAAGAAGCGGGGACTTCGCCAGCGCCGGCGGCGCCCCTGCTGCACCGCCCCAAGCCCCGGTTGCAGAAGGCACCGGCCCGGCCCCGCGCGGCGGCCCCCGCAGCCTCCTCGCATCCTGGATGAACGCGTTTCTCTAATTTAAAAAAAAATGAAAGCAGAGCGCTCATGCAATAATGCTCTCAAACTAGCCGGGAGTAGAAGGAACAACGACACCCCCAACTCTCCCTTAACCCCACCCACCCCCAAAACGCGCGCAGCCGAGGCCGGGGTCGGCGCCCTCCTTGGATCCGGACGCTCAGCCCGTGCCGCGCTCGCCCGGGGCCGCCGCGGGGCTGCGGGGGCGGCCCGGACGCCGGGGGCGGCGCCTGGGGGTCCGGGGCCCGGGAAGCCCTGGGGACCCGGAGGCCCGGCGCGCCCCGCCCGCGGCGCTGGGGGCGGCCGGCGCCGAGGAGCCGCCCCCTCTGTGACTTTCTCAGCCGCTCCGGGAAAGAGGCGGGGTGTGGCGCGCGGTTAAAAGGCGCCGCTGCGGGAGACAGGTGCTGAGGATCCGCCGCGCCCGGCGCGCTCCGCTCTCCCGACTCGGAGCCCGTCGGCGGCGCCCGGCCCAGCCCGCGGAGCCCCCGCGCCGCCGCCCCGCCGCCCCGCCGCAGGTGAGCCCGCCCGGCCAGGCGCCCCGGCGCGGGGAGGGACGGGGACGGCCGGGAGGCCGGGATCGGCGAGGCGCCCTCGCAGGCTGGCTCGCTCACCGAGGCCCCGCGCCGGGCCTGTGGCGGGGGCGGGCGGCGACGCGAACTTCTGGAGGGGGCGTTTCTCGCGCCGCGCCGCGCAGCTTGGATCCGGCCGGATTCGCCGCGGCCGGGGATCGGGGACGCGGTGGCACGGCGCGGGAGCGGGGGAGGGGAAGGAAGCAGGGACGAGCGCGGCCGGCGCGATTGTGTCGTTGTCCCCGATATTCCTTGGGGACAGTTCTCGCTCGGCCGCCCGGCTGCTTTGTCTCCCGGCTCCACGCGATGCAACTGACCGAAGTTAGCTCAGAAAGAAACCCAGTTTCGTTTGTGCAGCCAGAAGCCTCCGCGGGGAGCTGACCTTTACCTCCGCGCCGCTCGGTGCGGGCTGGGGCGGACCGCCGGGACCGCGGGGCCGGCTCCGGGAGCAGGGACGCCGGGCCACCCGCAGCCGGGGCTCCGCCGGCTTCTCGTTTTCCTAAACGCTCCGAGAGGCTGGTTCGCGGGCGCTGCTCTGCAGCGGGAAGGAGAGGCGCAGGACCCGGGTAGCCAGAGCGCGGTGCGCGGCCGGGGTGCGAGTCCTCTAGGGCAGCGCATCAGCCCCTCGACCCTCCCCGAGGGGGAAATAAGCGCGAACAGTGCTCGTGGCCCCGCTGTCTGAGAGCCGGACACTGTGACCACTTCCCGGGGACCGTCTTCCCGAGGTGTGCGGGATAGCCGTGTCCCCAGATGCCCTCTGAGTCCCTTTCAAAACTGCTGCGCTAGGTCAGTTACCGACACCTGCGAGGCGGTCGGGGAGTCAGTCGACCACCGGTCACCCAGGGGTAGAGGAGTGAAGGGGTAAAGAACTCCTTTTGTCTCTCTGGAACCGGCTGGTCCACCCCGCTCCTTCCTGAAGAACTGCGCCAGCTCCTCGGCTTGCGTCTGGCAGTGCGCCGAGCAGGGCCGGGCGGCACGGGCCAGGCGGGACCCCGCGTGCCGCCCCGCAGCGTCGGGAGGCCGCGGCGCGAGCGTGGGGCGCAATTTCATCCGCTCACTGGGTCCTTCTTAACCTCTTGCTCCTGTCCCGCTGGGGAGTCAAACTGCAATTTGCTGCTCTCCTGAAGGGGCCTTTAAAATGGGTAGCTGCAGCTCAAGCTTTAAAAGACATCAAAAACAGGGTTTACTTGGAACTGTGTTTTTCTCAGTCGATGGTAACTGGACAGGCGGATGGAAGACGGCAGGATGTGTGTGTCACCATGGGAGAGGCACAGGCGTGAGCCGCACCCCCGCCCCCGTATTTTTGGCCAGGTGTATTGACTGAAGCCAGGGGATCATTTATTTCAGCGAGTGTCCTGTTTTCCACTTAGCGCGTGCCAGTGGAGAACTGGAGCGTCCACTTCCATGATGGCTTTGTGAAACTCTGGGAGTTGCTCTCGGTGGCTCTCCAGCCGCCACAGCAGAACCAGGCTGAGCTGGGGGGCCCTCAGCAGGACAGCCAGCTCACCTGAGGGCCTCCACACGGGCTGGATTTAAATGGGTCAGTGCTGAACCTGGACCGGACCACTGTTTTTTCCCTTTCCCAAGCTGAATAGGGCTAAATGTCCTATGAGTGTATTTCAATCTGCCGGGACTTTCATGCCTGTGTCTCTCCTGCCTCCTCTGACCAAGGTGGCACTGGGTGGTCTCAGCCTGACCTTGGTGCCCCACAGCAGCGACTGTGGGTAATGAGAGACGTTCATTTCAAGCCTGCTTTGGGAGTCCGGCAGAAAACAGGACACAACTTGCCTAAGATGAGGAAAGGAGGATGCTTTTAAGTAAGAGAAGAAGGAGGATTCACTACCAGTTTAGAGGGGTGGAAAACAGATGATTCATCGGGATGTGGAGAGGGTGGAATCCTGTTTAGGAGACGGACTGATTGTGACAGGAACAGCTGTGAATCAGGGCGGACAGAGCACATCTGGGATGCGGAGAAGGAAGGTCCTCCGCCAGTTTCTCCACATCCACTTGCAGCAAGGAGCCCTGCCCCCTGCAGGCTCCGGTGCTGGACTGCGCTTTGCCGGGCCAGCAACCCGGCAATTACTGCGTTGAAACACTTCTAAAGTGTTTCGATTTAGAAACCACAGCCCACAATAAAGATGTGCAATTGCAATACTTACAACAGGCATCTCCGAGTACCGACTGGGCAGCCAGTCCCAGCGTGGCAGTGAGGCCGCCGGCTCCTACGTACCGCCTATGGGAAAGCCCGTGTGCGTGGTGGCCTTTCTCCACGGAGGGACCGTTCCTACACTCCTCTCACATAAAGAGTGAAGCGAGGCCCTTTGTGAAATTTTAACTTGGGGCACCTCAAATGTAAACTTAACTATTGGTAACGACCATGTCACTGCCACATGCCAAGTCCATGGAAATCGATTGAAATATTTTAAGGGAAGTGGCTCTTCAGGGAGACTTGTTACAACCGTGGATTAGGTAGACTTGCATAAGTTACACTTTAACCTTGAGAGTCCCCCTTACCTGGCTTCGCAGCTTTTAAGGCCAGGTTGGCCCAAGCCACTGTCAGTCCCAGTGGTACAGATCCACGCGTGAGGCTGCGGATGGATCCTCTGTTGACCGCTGAGTGACGGGGATGTGTACGGAGCCGGGAAGACCCTACAAAGGGTTCTGCAGAAGGTTCAGTGGGTCCAGTCCGAACTCATTAGTGCCGTTAAGCTAAGAAGTATTTTGCTCAGTGATGCCACCCCGCACACAAAATTTTTATTATGTGCTAAAAGATTGGGTGGATTACTCAGCTGAACAAGCCAGTCTTGCTTAGAGAACACATAAAAACATGTTCGAGATGGTTTGGGAAATATACATTTAATCCTGTGGCAAACAGGATTGGTTTTTAAGTTGGTTTGTCCTCACCTGTTTGGGTGTGGTTACGTAAGAGTTGGTATTTGCTCAGGAAGAGATTTAAGAGTGCTTACTTAAACCTAGACCCAGAGAAATCGCCCCGACTGTGTCCTGACAAGTGACTCCTGTGTTGTGTTCGTTTGTCTTTTCCAGTGCAGAACGCCCAGCAGACAAGATGGATTGGAGCACCCTGCACACCATCCTGGGGGGTGTCAACAAACACTCCACCAGCATTGGGAAAATCTGGCTCACCGTCCTCTTCATCTTTCGAATTATGATCCTGGTCGTGGCCGCAAAGGAGGTGTGGGGAGACGAGCAAGCTGACTTCACCTGCAACACCCTCCAGCCCGGCTGCAAAAATGTGTGCTACGACCACTACTTCCCCATTTCCCACATCCGACTGTGGGCCCTGCAGCTGATCTTCGTGTCCACGCCAGCGCTCTTGGTGGCCATGCACGTGGCCTACCGGAGACACGAGAAGAAGAGGAAGTTCATCAAGGGGGAGATAAAGAGTGAATTCAAGGACATCGAAGAGATCAAAACCCAGAAGGTCCGCATTGAGGGGTCCCTGTGGTGGACCTACACCAGCAGCATCTTCTTCCGCGTCATCTTCGAAGCCGTCTTCATGTACGTGTTCTACATCATGTACGACGGCTTCTCCATGCAGCGTCTGGTGAAATGTAACGCCTGGCCTTGTCCCAACACGGTGGACTGCTTCGTGTCCCGGCCCACGGAGAAGACAGTCTTCACGGTGTTCATGGTCGCAGTGTCTGGAATTTGCATCCTGCTGAATGTCACCGAACTGTGTTACTTGCTAATTAGATATTGTTCTGGAAGGTCCAGAAAACCAGTTTAACGCATTGTCCAGCTGTTGGATAAAAAAAATAGACAGCAGGAAAAGGATGAGGCAACCTGTGCTTAGCTGTCAAAGCTCAGTCACCAGCATTTCCCAAGACAAAGATTCCAATCTTAACGCAGCATCACCCCCACGGGCCTCGCGGAACTCCAGACGCCTCAGTGGAGCTCTGCTCTCCCCAAGCTCAGAGCGAGGGCCTGATCGATGCCTGCATGAATTTTCACTCAAGTTAGTTCCCATGCGACCCCGTGCCATAGGGGCTATTGATGTAAGGTACTTTCATATCTTAAACAAAGGATACCAGCATCTGTTACTCTGTCTCTGAGGACAGGAAAGAAAGGCTGGGTTCCAAAAAGGACACTAAGAAGCTTCGGGTGTCCTTTCAAGTATTTCCTTTGCCAATTTTCCCTGAATTAAAGGTAAACATAGAGAATCTTGGTTCTTTTATCTGCTTTGGAAGTTTTAATTTCTAACAATGGACAAGGTTACCTAATGCATCAAACTCTATTGTACTTTTTTTTTTTTAAGAGAAAACTTTAAAGTAAGATAGGTTCTTTTGATCTAAAGCTATTCTGGAGACTGTTATATGTTTCTCCTATTTCAGCGGCTCAGATTGTGATACGTGAACGCTATGTAATGAGACGCCATGCCCTGATTTAAAACATGGCCTTTTGGTTATGAATAGTTCTCTGTGCAGCAGAGAGGCCGGCCCGCCATCGTGTTAGCCGTGCCGTACAGTACGGAGCAACACTGCAGCCTCTCTCAAGAGAGACAGGCGGTTTCTACTGTGGCAGCAAACGGCCTCGTTTCAAAAATTTCGGTGTGATGTTGCGTCATGCGGACTGGATGCGCCGGCAGGTCCTGCCTGAGATGCAGGCTGGCTCCTCGCATCTGCCCTCTCCGGTACCGTGGCAAAGGTCGCCGGCGTCAGGAGGACCACTGACCTGGGAGGCTGCCTGGGACTCTCGCGGGCACGGTGCGGTGTAATGGTGCCGACGGAGCAGGGCTGGAGGAGGGAGGACTCGCTGCTGTTAGCAAACAGACGGGAAGGCCAGACTCTAAATTCTGTTGATTAAAAATGCGTTTCATCTACTTCAAACGTCTGTTTGCTTCCCTCTTCAGCATCCAATTGTTTTTAAGTAAAAATAGAACTAATACACATTTGAAAAGAATAGAAAGGGTTTAGGTAAATATTCAGCAGTTCCACAGGACAAATGAACCCAAATGTTACCATTATGCTCTGCATGGTTTCCAAAAACAGGTACTCAGTGAGAGTGAGCATTTCCTGTCGCCAAGAATAGCGTTGTAAAAACATTTTGTAATAATAAATGATAGCTTTGATTACATGCTTGAAATTATTTTGTAATGTCTCAAATATCACTTAAAACATTAAAATATAATTCGTATAATAATTAAGATCTAATACAGTTTTTAATAGAATAGCAAATTTTAATTTCATCTGTAGCTACTTTTGTATAAGTACATGACTCTTACATTTCATGACACTAAATGGTAAGTGACCAGGGTGGCCGTCTACCCTTCTGGGACTCTGCTCCAGTGACAGAAAAGCCTCTGTCCCCAGGGAGATTGGTGGGAAGGGGGAAGGGAGATGATTGCAGCTCAACCAACTCCACGCTCAACTCTAACAGGTTTTTGAGGAGCGCCGACCCCAGAACAGTGGGTCTCAGGGACTGGAAACGTGGCTTGGGGACGCTGAGCTGGGCTGACGTGACCAGTTTGGCTCCTGGGTGACTCACAGAAGCTGACACACGGGAAGGTTACTCACAGCAAAGACTAGCTAAGGCCTGAGAAAGCTCCTGTGTCTAGTTGTATGTAGACAAAGCTGATTCTATAAAACTGCATGTCACTCCTCGGCACACACGTCCACGCAAAGCAAACCCGCCAGGGCGCCTGTCCCCGTGGCTGTGCTGCCTGCCTGTCCCGTGGGCCTGCCCAGCCACCAACAGGGCTGTCCCCTCATGCCACAGCCTCCCATCCAAAAGCTTCAAAGCATTTTACACATCAATAATTATAAGCACACTTTTTAGATGGATTTAAAAGGACAAAAAACAGCCCACTTTCACCCAGGTAATAGAAAAGGGACAATACTTCCTACTTAACTTCCAAGGTACTCTGCCCTATAGCCTGTTAAAATAACAGACAACTTTTAAAATATAATAGATACATTCACTCCTATAAGCTATGAAGGTTCGTGCTCTCAAGGTATTACAAGACCAGGCCAAAATAATTACAGGCTGCTACCAAGGACTTTTAGAACTGATAGGTCTGGCCACATGCCTAAAAATTGGAGCTTGAACTCTGAAAAGGATCACCCTGAACATATATCTCAAAGTGTCAGTTTGCAATTCGTAGGCGGCGGAAAAAGCCCTGTCTAGGAGGCCATCCCCTGGGCTGCGCCCCGGCGTGCGTGAGCCCTGGCTGCCGGCGCGAGATTCACTGACTGGGAAACAGGGTCTCAAACGACTCCCCAGTAGATGAGCACCGGTCAGAAGACTGCCCCAGCTGGGGGAGTGGGTCAGGTCCCCGCAGGGGACCAGTGCAGTGTTCTTCGGGGGCCTGGGGTGCCTCTCTTCTAGGTCCCTGACCAAGTGCCCAGCTAGAGGGCAGCCAGCAAGCGCAGAGAGGTCCAGGTGGGCGGACCAGAGTTTGCTCACGTCCCCCAACCTCAGCGCCCTCATCTTAGAATGGGCCCCTGAACACTGCCCCAGCTTAGTAGCAATCAAATACGGTCACTCATGTGAAAGTTGTCCACACAGGAAAGCACCGGGTCAAACACAATTGCCGTCTGTCTCCACTCGGTAGAGGCCAAGCTGGAAAGATCATGGTGGTGTTTTAGATACAAATGACTCGAGCAAAGCTGGGTAAACTGGAAGCTGGAGAAAAATGCACATTTACACAGAGCCCGAAAGGAGTGCGACAGCAGGGCAGGAGAGACCGGCCGCAAAGCCAGGGGACGAACGGCTGAGGGCAAATGTTACAGCACACAAAAAAAGGCAAGGTGACGACAGGTATGCTACTCTGTATTGAAAGAAAATCAACAGTTAAACACAGAGCGCTACTGGCTTGTGGGCCCGGGTCTGGACGACCCTGCCTACACCCCGCCACGCACTCCGCACGCAGCGCCTCGGGGCCTTGCCGCTGCGCTCCGAAGCATTTGGCTGGCGAGAGTAGTGTCCTCATTAGGGCATCAGGAGAAAACACAGCAGGCTCAAAGGACAACAGCAGCAGGTCCCACCATGCGGAGGATGTGGGCTGCACCGCCAGAGTTCCTCAGGCACAGCTTCATCCCTGAAGCTAGCAACCAGCGCTGCAGGGACCCCCCAACACCCCCACGTTGACAGGGCTCAGGGGACAGTCCGGCCCGGTGAGGCACTCCATTGTGTTCCTGCTCATCTCTAATGGTTCATTTTCTCAGCTGGCGTTTACTGAGCGCCAACTGAGTGCTAGGAATTATTAGCTATAAACAGAAAGAAGTCTCGGCCTTCATGTTGAAGGAGGCAGACCATCAACAGACCCCCGGGGATGCTACCTGCTGCAGGTAAGTGCGGGGGGCAAAAGTAAGGCGACATAAGGGAAATAGAAAGTGCCCGGCACAGGAAATCGCTATTTAACATGAGGGGTCAGGGAGGCCTCTCTGCTAAGAGCCCTGAAGGAAACGGGCAGCTGGCGCACTGATCCTTAGGGAGGTTTCCCAGGGGGAGAGAAAGGCCAGGATGCCGGGGCCAAGGAGGAGATGAGGCCAAAGAAGGGAGTTGCTGGGGCCTCCTGGTGGATAGCGCCGTGCAGCCACGGTGAGGACTACGGCTGCAAGACGCTTCCTCGCGGGGTGCTGAGCTACAGCATCTGCCCTCCAGCGTTCTGCCCTCTGGTAAGTGTATTTGCCGCTTGAGAAGGCGTCAAATGGCTGAGAAAAGATCCCAGTTCAACCCAGACGTTATCCTCCAGCCACAGGGCGGCTCCACATTCCCCAGGTGGTCATTCATTCACTCATTCTGCATTAAGCAACTACTGTGTACCGCCCTACTGGGTGCAAGCTGCTTTAACTTTCCCTAAGAAAGAATAAAACGCATTCTGTGACCGTCAAGCACTGGTAACTCTGCCAGGAGTCTTCTGGCAAGAGAAATAGTCTTCAGTCCATGCGTGTCGTCCTAGAAGGGAGGTGGCACAAGGGCCCCAGTGCAGCCCCGCAAGGCCCAGCCACGGGCCGCTGCTCTGGACAGCACGGTGTTGCTCACTGGCCCCATTTTCACTTCATAGCCCTGTCACCTTTGCTCATTTCAAAATGAAAAGACAGCCAATGTGATTTGTGCAATTACAGAATACATAAATACATTTTCATTTAAAATTAAGTCATACAGAAATATACAAAGTCAAAAGTGAAAGTCTCATTTCACTGCCCTGCCCTGAAGTATCCGTATTGACATCCTCCAATCTTTTCCCCATGCAACGGCATATACTTACATACGTGTACACAAACATACAGAGCCATTTTAATTTGCATTTCTACACCATTCTTTTCTAAGATAGTTTCCCATTTAGTAACATGCCTTGGAAATCTTTCCAGGTCAGTATGCATAGATATTTGTTCTTTAACAATGTACAATATCCCATAGAATGAAGTTATGAGACGGTGACATTATTTCCAACTTTTCAGCAAGACTCCCCTCCTGCCCCCTATTTTTCTAACCTAAATTCAGGGCTTTACATTTTCCTTGTCCCTTATTGGTTTTGGCTCATCCTTCTGGCCCATCCAGATGTTTTTGAACCCTGTCTTCAGTGCATAGCAATTCCTTCCAACTTTATGTCGTCTGTCTGTTTAATGAGTGCGCATTCTCTGTGGTCACTGAAACCAGTACAATGTTGACTGTGGAATGTCTCCAAAGGTTTCCTTCTAGCTCAGCATCAGTTCATTTACCAACATGATTCAAGCTCCGAGTTTTAAGGATAAATGTACTTAAGCCACATCTAGTTCGCAAGATCCCACCTTAACAGGCCGTCAGGGCAGACTTTGTCATGTATTTAGCGAGTATCTCTAAGCGTGTCTACGATTTCAGTGGCCGATCTTGAAACACATTTATGGAGATCTTCGCATGTGCAGAGCATTACTCCAGGCCTCTGGCCAACGCAAAGATGACTGAAAGGAGGTCCCAGTGCAGATGACACGGGTGCATGAGGTGGTTACGTCACAGAACAGGACAGTATTTGGCAAGCTGGATGTGACAAGCACACCAAAGCCTACAAACAGAGGCCAGGGCCTGAAATAGTTTCTTTGGGGGTCTTCGGGAACGACCTCCTGAAAGCTAAATCATGAGAGGTGGCAGGCTTTTCCAGGAAGAGACCTGAGACTAGTGGTTACTTGGCCCTCTTGGTTTCTTTGAGAAGCTAAATAACTTACCAAGGACTCTTTATGCCACTTGATGCCACAGCTGGCTGCACCTTTTGTGCAGACTGGAACCTGCGGCAATGTGCAAAGCCTCTGTCTGCTGCCATCTGCTGCCTGCATGGGGTAACTGCAGGGTGCTGCCTCCTTCTAACGCCTGCGGTGTCCCTCAGCCAGGCGGGGCTACCAGCCCTGATCCTAAGAAAGTCCTCCGCCCAAACAGCCACGTGTATCCCTACAAAAAAAAACCTCATTGTTTCCATTGCACTGCATTTTTTTTTTTTTTTGAGACAGAGTCTCACTTTGTTGCCTGGGCTAGAGTGCCGTGGCATTAGCCTAGCTCACAGCAACCTCAAACTCCTGGGCTCAAGCGATCCTTCTGCCTCAGCCTCCCAAGTAGCTGGGACTACAGGC
>CAUYRT010085707.1:0-22643 GCA_963574885.1 Lepilemur ruficaudatus | reverse complement strand
TTTTAATACAGATTTAAAATTTAAAATTATAAAGTTTTAGGCTTTTGGAAAACCTTTCCTGTTTAAAAAAAAAAAATTTTTGTCTCCCCCCCCCCCCCCCGTTTATACTGTTTTAACCTTCTTGTGTTACTGGAATCATCTGAATGGTACTGCATGTTCCCTTTAACATTTTAAATAATAAATTAAGTCTGAAATAGAAAAAAAACAACTCTGAAGAACTATTTTCATGCCTTTTAATGTACTGTTTAAAAGTTGTCAAGATAGTCATCATCTTTGGTGATAGATGAAATAGATCCAGGAATTTGTCAGAGGGGTTTGTTTCAAGGATTTTCTTTAATATATTGTTTTGGGGGTTGATAATTTAATTTTTTTATTTTATTTCAGTGATCAAGACTGGAGAAAGTGGCATGATAGTTTTCAGGCTTCTGACAAAAAACAATCATTGGACGTGGCTCCAGTCTAATGCGCGTTTAGTTTATAAAAATGGAAGGCCAGATTATATCATTGCAACTCAGAGACCTCTAACGTAAGCACAAAGGCTTGGAATGTTTCGTTTTTTAACAACAGTTTTGTTTATAAGTCCTCTTTTTTTTTTTATTTCAGCATATTACGGGGTTGCCAATGTTTATTTAGGTTACATGTATTGCCCTTGCCATAAGCCCTCTTACATGAAAACATAAAAATAATTCTAAGGGAATTGAATCTGGAAATAAATATGTCTAGAAAGAAGAGGGCACAGGTAAGAGACATTGAGAAGTTAGAATTGACAAACTTTTATTGAGCAGCTAAATATGTGGAACTACAGAAAGAGAATAATCAAAGAAAACTCCACGGTTTTATCCTGGGCATATGAGGACAGATGAAAAGCTCTTGTCATCCATAAAGTAAAAGAAAAATATAACAATACTTTGTTTAGAATATGTTGTCTAAGCACAGAAATGATTTATAAGAGTTGGTTATGTATTCTGGAAACAAGTCCTTTGTCAAATGTTTGCATTGCAAAAGTTTTCTCCCACTCTGGAGAATTGATTGTGGCTTGAGATAAAAGGGTCAAGATTGATTTTTTTTCCCCCTTACATGTATATCCAGTTGACCAGTAACATTTATTGAAAACATCCTCTTTTCCCCACTGCACTGCATTTTGATCAGGGGATTTTATCTGTGGTTCTGTCTCTGAACTCTCTTATAACTAGCTCCATTGGTCCAGTTGTTGATTTTGTGCCAACCTTGTATTGTCTTAGTTATTCTGTCTTTATTATAAGTTTTTTATATCAGAATGCATGGCTTCATTTTGTTTAGCTTTTTTTTGTTGCTCTTCAAGATTTCCTTGGCTCTTCTTTACCCTTTGTACTTCCATGTACATTTTAGAAGTCAGTTGTCAATGTGCACCAGAAACTCTGTTGGAATTTTGAATGGGATTACATTGAAACTGTAGGTCATTTGGGAAGAATTAATGTCTTTATAGTACTGAGTCTACCAACCCATGAACATGTATGTAAGTACCCATATAAGTACATGAGTATGTATGTACCTATGTATATGAGTACATGGGTATGTATGTACCCCTGCAAATTTATGCCTTCTGCCTTGATCAATATTGCTAGAAGGCCATCAATTTTATTAGTCTGTACTAGAATCCAGTGTTCAGTTTACTGATTTTTCCTCTTGTACATTTCTTTTCTTTTTTATTTATGTCTGCTCATTATTATTTTCTTCCGTCTATTTTCTTTGGGTATAATTTGCAGTTTTTTCCAACTTTTTCTTTTTAAATAGATAACTTAAACATACATATCAATTTCCCTTTTAAGTTTAACTACAACCCTTATGTTTTGGTATGTCTAATTTTTATCTTTCATTTAAAAATATTTGCTAATTTTCACTTTTATTTCATTCATGAATTATTTAGAAATATAGTGTTACTGACTTTGTGATGTCGAGCAGCGGCACCCAACCTCTTTGGCACCAGGGACTGGATTCATGGAAGACAGTTTTTCCATGGGCGGGGGTGGTGATGTGAGCAGTGGGGAGTGGCCATAAATAGAGGTGAAGTTTCGCTGGCTCACCCACCACTCGCTTCCTGCTGTATGCCCGGTTCCTACCAGGCCATGGACCAGCACTGGTCCAGGGGTTGGCGACCAAAGATGGGAATTTTTCTAGTTGTCATTTTGCAAATTGACTTTCAGCTTAATTCCATTGTAGTCGAGAACATTCTCTGAACGGACTTCAGTTCTTTGAAAGAATTTCAGTGTTTTGAAATTTGTGGTGGCTTATTTTATGATCTAATATATGGTGAATGTTAGTAAAATAGTCAATGTACTCTTGTAAAGGATACATGTTCTATTGCATGTTCTTTATATATCAGTGGTTTAGTTTAATTGTGTTGTTCATATTTCTGTACATTTGTTGATATTACTATTTTGTGTACTTGTTCTATTAGTAACTAAGGTTAGTTATTTTCATTTACTTATTACTAATGAGGCAGAGCATCTCTTTATATCTTTCTAGGACATTTTTCTTTTGTGAATTGCCAATTCATATCATTTGCCTATTTTTCTACTGAAGAGTTTGCCTCTCTCTTAGATTCATTTGCGCTCTTTACCTATTATGGATATGAACTTTTATACGTATTAAATTACAAATACATTATATATGTTACAAGTATTTTCTCCATGATTAACTTGATTTATGAATTCTTTTTCAAAAATACAAAAGTTTTAATTTTCGTATTGCCAATTATGCCAGTCTTTTCTTTTATACCTTCTGGATTTTATGTTTTATTGGACATATCTCTCTTACTGAGAGTTCCTAAATTCTTACAGTTTTGTTTTTATATTTGGATCTTTATTCCACACATAATTTTTTTTTTGACAGGATGTCAGATAAGGATATAACCTGACTGTGGAATTAATTACTGTATTAAACTTTAGAAAAAAAATCTAAATCATTTAAATACGTTTGTGTAAAAAACAGTTCTGTGGTACCAGTCACAAGAATAATTTAGGTCAAAATAAAATAAACTCTATTGTTTCCTGCTGTCAAACTCAAAGTGTATTTTGCTTGTTGTTTTTCTTTCGTTAGATTATTTGATTTTAACATGTTTATATGATAGAATTTTTCCTAATATATGCTGACTTTCTTGTACACAATTTTAGAGAAGAAGAAGGAGCAGAGCATTTGCAAAAACGAACTACAGAGTTGCCTTTTATGTTCACCACTGGAGAAGCTGTGTTGTATGAGGTAAACACTCCTTTTCCGGCCATACTGGATCCCTTACCAGTAAGAACTAAAAATGGCACTAGTGGAAAAGACTTTGCTACCAAGTCAACTCTCAACAAGGACTCTCTCAATCCTAATTCCATCCGGGCTGCCATGATGCAACAGGATGAGTCTATTTATCTCTATCCTGCTTCAAGTACTTCAAACACTGCACCTTTTGAAAGAAATTTTTTTAACCCACCTGTGAGTGAATGCAGTAATTGGCAAAACAATATTTTACCAATGGGAAATGTTAATATCCTGAAACATGAGCAAATTGATCAGCCTCAGGAAATGAATCCAGCATTCTCTGGAGGTCACACAGAGCTCTTTCAAGATAAAAATAATGACTTGTACAGCATTATGAAAAACCTAGGCATTGATTTTGAGGATATCAAACACATGCAGAATGAAAAATTTTTCAGAAATGACTTTTCTGGTGAGGTTGACTACAGAGATATTGACTTAACAGACGAAATCCTAACATATATCCAAGATTCTTTAAATAAGTCTACCTTCATGTGTTCAGATTACCGAGAGCAACAGTCCATGGCTCTTAACTCAAGCTGTATGGTAGAGGAACACCTACAGTTAGAACAGCAACAGCAGCAGCAGCTGCAGCAGCAGCACCAAAGGCAAGTAGTGGTGGAGCCGCAGCACCAGCTGTGTCAGAAAATGAAGCATATGCAAGTCAATGGCATGTTTGCAAATTGGAACTCTAACCAGTCTGTGCCTTTCAGTTGTCCTGAGCAAGACCTGCAACGATATAATGTCTTCTCAGACTTACACGGGATCAATCAAGAGTTTCCCTACAAATCGGAGATTGATGCTATGTCTTATACACAGAACTTTATTTCCTATAATCAGTCTGTGTTACCACAACATTCCAAATGTACAGAGTTAGACTTTCCTATGGGGAGTTTTGAACCGTCCCCATACCCCACTACTTCTTCTAATTTAGAAGATTTTGTCACTTGTTTACAAGTTCCTGAAAACCAAAAGCATGGAATAAATCCACAGTCAGCCATGGTAACTCCTCAGACATGTTATACTGGGGCGGTATCAATGTATCAGTGCCAGCCCCAACCTCAGCACGCCCACATGGATCAGATACAGTACAATCCAGTAATTCCAGGCCAACAGGCATTTTTAGACAAGGTAAGGCTTTTATCAAACTGAATAAATCCTTTCGATGATTCTTCTTACCTTATAAATAAATAGACATGAGTTAACAAATTTTCCATCATTGATTCTAGTTGATTGTCTGTAGTGTTCAGGGAGATAGCATTTTTAATTGTATCTGTGATTACTTTTTTAAGATAAGCTTGTACTTTTTTCAGTATGTTACTAGTATATACTTTACCAGAATGATGAAGGAAAAGGAAATCAAGGGCTAAAGCAACATGAATATGTCTTTAATGTAAGGTGATCTAAACTATCGAATGAAATTAGTTAGAAATATTATATTTAAAGTAGAGCATTTGATTTTCCTTTCTTGATTCTTTAAAAATTATATGCCTTTTTAAAAATTCAAACTGTAAAAATATATATTTGAATTTTTAAGAATAATTTCTTCAAAGCTCAATTTTTATATATATGCTTGAAATTGGGTTGAAATCAAGTAGAAGTGTGCTTTCTTAAAATGCCTTTGTCCCGGATTATCCTTGGAATTCAGTCTGAGGCTCCTTTTGGTTCTCTGGCTATTCCTCCATGCTATACCCAGTCCACGTGTTATCCTTCAACATAGAATTGGTTTTTTTTTCCCCTGGCATTTTTTAAAAAGGGTAACTCAACTGGCTTTCTGTCATGGGAATCAAGCTTGGTATTTTATTTTTATTGTTTAAATGTGTCGTCAGAACCCATCTAGCAGCGAGCACACTTTCACTAGATCTAAAGATGTTTTTTTTGAAAGGTTAACATAATGTTAATAGCTGCTCTCTCTGGCCACCTAGGAATATATCATGTTTCATGTTGCATTCATACTTTTCCATTAGAAAACATTTAGTTCATTTTAAAGTATATTTAAGTTTAGTTTTTAAGAATATCTTGACTAAAATTAAGTTTATTGATGTCTACTTACTATGTATTAGAGTGTAGTGATTTAAAAGTAATGACCTGAATCTTTTTCTCTGATTGGTTTCTTATGGCTTTTTTCATACATTTGCTTTGTCTGATTGTATATGAACTTTTTAATAGAAAGTGACAGTGAAGGTTTTTCTTATTCTCATTCCTTACATCCTTTAATTATATTAAAATTTAGTAATGTTACAATCTATCTCACAACATTGCTGTGACATAAACATATTTTACTCCCGAGTAAAGCAAATTGTACAGAAGTCAATATAAGATTACATTTTGAATAGGGGGTCACATCAGTACCGCATGAGTTCTTTAAGTATCTCCCCCCACCCCTTTGTATTGCTTCTTTGTGAATAATCAGATAATAATTCTGTGGACCTACATATTTCCCTAGCATAGCCACTAGTTACATGTGGCTATTGAACACTTGAACTGTAGCAAGTCTGAATTGAAAAGTGCTATGTGAAATACACACCAGATTTTGAAGGCTTAGCTTATGAAAAAAGAAAGAATGTAAAATATCTCAGGCCTGCATGGTGGTTCATGCCTGTAATCCTAGCATTCTGGGAGGCTGAGGCAGGAGGATCACTTGAGGTTGCTGTGAGCTAGGCTGACGCCACAGCACTCCAGCCTGGGCAACAGAGCGAGACTGCCTCAAAAAAAATAAATAAAAAATTTAAAAAATAAAGTGTCTCTTTTTTATTGATTTCATGTTGAAATGATAAATTTTTGGCTGTATTAGGTTAAATATATTATTAAAGTTAATTTTACCTGTTTCTTTTTACTTTTTTTAATGTGGCTACTGGAAAAATTAAAGTTCTGTATGTGGGTCACATTATGTTTCTATTGGATGACACTGCTTTATACAGTATATTTAAAGACAATGGTTGGCATGCATTGTGTTATGAGTTATGAGAAAAATTCATTTAAAACCCACCATTTTCTGGGCAACTACTAATACCGTCCATTTGAAGACTTGACAAAGTTGCCATTCATGGAAGGTACAGATTATGTAATTTTTACTGTATATCTATGATATGTTTTAGAGGATTTTCAAAGTCATCAACATTTTCATTATTAAAGCCTAATGTCACATAGGTTTTGGAAAAGTAGATTTTATTTGAAGCAAGTAAGGATATGATTTTAATCTATTTGAAAGTTTCTGCAACTTCTAGCTATATTATAAGATAAAAAGATTCTATAATCTATAAAACTCCACAGAATTATGTATCTTCATGTCTTTCGCTGTTTCTTTTTTATTTTTCTGGTAGTAGTTGTAGAAATCAGACTAATTTCAGTGTAAGAAGGCAAGAAAGAGCACTTTCTTTTGGTAACTTGATTCTGTAATTAGGACAATGCTTTCCTACAGTAGTATTCGTTAATTTAAAGTATATTATAAATAAGAATTGGTTAAGGAAATCATATACCCATAGTGTAATATTTTAGAAATACCAAGAAACCTTTAGAAAGTCAGAATTGGTCTTTATGGAAAAGTCCTAGGTCTTTTGCAGTCCAGTGTAGTAATCTTGAATATAATCAATTCATTGATACCTAGAACTTGACTGAGATGAAGTCTGGTCAGAGCAAACCTACTTGTGACAAAGAATATTTAACTGTGATTCATGACTGGTGCTTTTTGACCTATCAATTTCTAACTGACCTGAAGGCAATCTGAAATGAGACAGTTGTGTTACTCATCTGTACCATCTTCAAAATTTTTTGTCAAATTAGTGGAAAAGCCAAACAGTTATAAAGGCAACTAATACATAATATGTGCTCAATATGTCTTTACTGAATGAAAGATTTAAGATTTAGCAGCAGTAAAGGAATTTGAAGTTTACCAACATGCAGGACTAATTCTAAAAATACATATTAATATGTTATTTAATGGCTTAAGATATTTGAAAGATCTGTCCTAATAAATTATATTGCTACTTTTGTTTTCAGTTTCAGAATGGAGGAGTTTTAAATGAAACATATCCAGCCGAATTAAATCACATAAATAACAGTCAAACTACCCCACATCTTCAGCCACTTCATCATTCATCAGAAGCCAGACCTTTCCCCGATTTGGCATCCAGTGAATTCTTGTAATTCCAAGGCAATTTTGACCTTGGTTTTTGGATTAAATTAGTTTATAACGGATTATGGAGTAATATTAGTAAAACTGTCAATGTTGGACATCAGCAAGTTCACCTGGAGGCATTGATGCATGTTGTTCGTACTTATTCCAAGCTAAATTTTAATTTTTGTTTTTAGAAAAGGAATTTAATATCAAAATTATATGTACTGTGGTCGTTAAAATAGAAAGTGTGCTGCCACAGAGTAGTGAGATATCATCTACATTTCACATTATTCTGAGCACCAAAAAATATGCAAAATTTATTGAGAAGAACTTTAAGACTTTTAAATTACAAAACTTTCTCTATTTGAATTATTTCTGTCAGAATAAAAATGAATACTTTGAGTTTCGAGCTTCTGGATTCTTAATAGTTCATAGAATACAAAGTTACAAAACTATTTTCTTATCATTTTAGCCTCTGCTTTTATCTCAGATGTTAAATGGTTTGGTGCTTTTTATAAAAAGATAGTCTCAATGCTTTCCTCCTTCACTGTTAATCTAAGTGCCTCACAGTTTTTTCTACCTATAACACTGTAGGATGTGTATTTTATATAAAATATTTTTTCTTTTTTAAATTGATAACATTCTTTTGCACACAAATATTATTTGTGTTTCCTAAATCCAATCATTTTTATTAATTCAGGCATATTTTAACACTCACCTTTCTTCAGGTAAAGGGCAAATAACAAGTGAAAAGATAATTATTTATTACATAATCTAATTGCTTCTAGACTTTAAATGTTGCTGTGTGCCTTATGTTGAAAAATTTAAAGGTAAAATTTCTTTCCAAATTCCTAATTATAAAATATTAAGACAGTAGCACTTAAATTTCAACAGTGTTTTCAGAAGAGATATACCACTGTTTATCGAAATCTCCACGATGATGGTTGCATGTTGGCAATGTGAAAAATCTGAACCATGTTTATTAAACTGCAATGAAGAGAAGCAGTTTTATTTCTAGCTTTTTAATTAAGCAAAGCACCCACTTCAATGTGTATAAATTGTCTTTAAAAACTGTTTTAGAGCTATAATCCTTTATGATATATTATGTTGACTTTATAAATTTCACTTCTTAGAACAGTGGAAACTTTATTTTTCTCATATTTGAGGAGTGTTAAGATTGAAGATAACAATGTTTGGTGCAAAGTATTGTAATGAGTGAAATTAATGGTGCATTGTATAGATATAAAGAACAAAATTATTTGTAAAGTATTTTCAATTTTTCATTTTAAAATAGTCCATACCTTATATATGCACTTAAATAATTTGTTTGAGTTTTACATATTTTATCAGGGTCTTTCTAAGAAATGAAATAATGAATCAAACTGCTTTTAAGTTGGTATTAAGAAAAAGACAATCACAGTGTTCATTTACCTTCAAATATTAGATTGTCTTTGTGATATAGTGACCTTTATTACCAATAAGGCAAATGATCATCCTGCTAACTTTACAGTTCTGAAATGATTTAAAAGTAAAAATGCCATCATCTGCCATTCTTTTACTTAAATATATCTGAAGGGCATAGATGCATTTTGCATGTATTATTTAAAAATCTGATGGAATCCCAAACTGAGATGTAGTATTAAAATACATTTTTCATTTCATTATTTTTTAGTAAATTAATGTATATAAAAGTGTCTGCAGACAAAATCTGTCTTAGTGCTATGTATTTTCAGTCAAAATTTTGAATCTGTAGAATCAATGTAAGTGTTGAAAAAAAAATTTGTCTAAAACATTTCATAATTTGTTTCCAGCATGAGATATCACTAAGGATTTAGACTAGTGGTCTAGATTGTCTATTTTTACATTTAAACTCTCATTAAAAGTCTTCATATAAACCATTTTTGTTAGTCTCTTCCACATGTTATTGGATGAATTGTTTAGTGGAAAAATAGGCTTTTTAAATTGTGAATATAATGACAATCAATTATACACTTATAAAATTAAGTTTTTAAAGCAATATTGTATATTTTTATCTATATAAAGTAACTAAAGTATATCTAAGAATAATAAAATCACATTAAACCAAATACACCTTTGTCTGTATTGCGCAGTGCCAAACTAAGGAAGAATGCTTAGTGTACTGCTATGTTGAGGGATTTATTTTTAGATTATGTGCTCATCTAAGGATGTGGATGTGTCTAACTTGGTCTTTTCCTATACCAGGTTGTTCTTCCAGTACCTGAAGGTTTACCAGTATTCCAACATATTATGAAGCTTTCAGTCGTTATACTATGCACAAACTCTGGTGTTTTTCAGTATTACAAAATTTTAGGTAAATGTTCTCATGGCTCATCTCTTTCCTTCAAAATGTTACTGCTTACATATGCCATGCATAAATTCTTGTTTAAAATATGATTTATAATATCCTTATTACCAAACAAAATTGTATACAATAATATATGGTAATAAAATAATCACCAAGTATGAATAATATGTTTTAATGTTAATTCTTTCTGTTTCATGTAAGGGAAATGAACACTTACAGGATAGTATTACAACTATGTTAGATGAGGGGAATCTATAATATTTAAGGATGTGTTAAATCAATAATTCATAAACTTATAAAATTCTGCCCCTCTGTTTTGGCCTTTATCTAAATATAAAAATAATGTTCAATAACTTCATAAAATGCTTCTGAAATGAACTGTTTATTAAGTCCTATGTTACTAGTGTTGTAAATGTAGTAGTGTCCATTTCTCAGATAAAAAGGCAAAACACCATTTTAATATTTTAAGAATATTTCTGAAGAAATTTGAAATAACCCTGTTAGCTATGTTTTGTGCTTATATTAGTAGAGTTATTGCCCAAACCTGGTCTGTCTCTTTAATAAATGTAAATGACACAGAAGCCTTTCGCCTTAAATTCATAACTGTTGAACAGTCACCAAAAATTCTGCGATTAGAATTGATAGAAGAAAAATTCCTGAAAGTTTTCATTTTCAACACTTATTTTTACATTAGTTTTATATTTGTCCTTTACAGTTGTTAGATATTTTTCTCAACAACCAGATCATAAGTTGGCATCATACTTCATTCTGAACATTTTAGAAAGACGAACACTGAGTCTTTTGTCTGAGCATTAACACAATATTTAGTTTTAACTATTTGATCTGAAACGAGTAAAAACCCAGATAATCTGATCTCTGCTTGCACTCAGGTGACTTATGTCCCAATAAACGAGTTCAGCTTGCCCCCATTTCACCAAGCCTGCCAAACACCAGGGATGTTGACCACTCAGGACTAGGCAATACCTTTCTAATTCCTCTGACTGTTTACAGATTACCTTGCTTCCAGTTTTACTAATAAAATTGAGAGTATCATCCTAAGTCTGTATCTTCACCTCAGCAGTACCACTATCCTTGGTCTCTTAGACTTACCTCCAGTATGTGAGGAGGAGAGGTTCCCAAACTGCAAGGTTAGCACCCTTCCTTCCTCACTCTCATGCCCATAGTTTCTACACTTACCTTCTCAGAGGCTCTCCTTTATAGGCTTGCGTGTGTACAAGTCTCCCTCCATCCTGGGAAAAAAAAAAAATTACTTAATCTTGTGTCCCTTTTCTTTATTAAATTACTTCTTTATCTCCTTTCTCTGAAACAGTTTAGATCTGAAATCTGGTTTTGTTTTCCACCCTTCTGTTATACTGCATTGTTGCAGTTCACTTAGCTCCCTTTTTTTTTTTTTAAACCATAGGCTGATTTTCTATGGCCCTGCAATCAAATTGATTACTCCTTCAATTAACTTTTCCCTCATCTTTCATGACATTAGTTTTCTACAACTTCGTATCATTTCCTGTCTTTCTTTTGTTAGCCAGTCTTCCCTCCTCCCACCTGCAACAGGCTTAGTTCTGACTATTTGTGCCATTCTCTACATACTGCCTAAGAAGTGATTTGATGCCTTAGCTCTGAGTGACTTTGTGTAGCATTCTTTGCAAGAGCAGCATAGCAAAGCTAACCATGTAGACTCTGGAGTCAGACTGCTAGGTGTAATTCTGCAATCACCACAAATAAGATAGAAACCATTGGGAAGGCTCCTTACTCTCGCTCAGCCTAAATTTACTTTTCTATAAAATAAGAATAATGGTTAATTCCTGCCTTACTGGCTGACTGGAGGATTTCGTGAGTTAATTAATGCGAAAACACTTAGCTCCCAATGGCCAAAACGAGTAATTCGAACAACTAAAATAATTGCATTGGAGATTACAACCCAAAGAATAAATATTCATGCATCCATCCTGATATAAATAAATGCTTGAATAAATACGTGGGGGTCAAGGGGCAAATCTTTCTTACAGAAGAATCCCAAATAGCATTGGTAGCTACTATGCCTTCCAATACATGGATTTAGTTCCACTCCCCTGGAAGTGTGAGCAGCTCAATGATTGCTTCCAAAGATAGTACAGAAAGGTGAAAAATAATAACTTTACGTTGTTGACATCTGGCAAACACTAACCAAGTCATCAAGGTTAACATTACCAATGATAAGTCATGTTTATAACATGTATTCCCAGATAGGATGCTTTGAGAAGTGTTCTTCAGCTCTGTGATATTCTTAAAAGGACATAACCCCAGTCTAATCATGAGAAACCAGCAGACAAACCCAAATTTGGGGACATTCCACCTAATTTCTGAGAGTATTCGTTTGAGTGTCACAACCATGAAAAAGAATTAGAGACCGAGAAATTGTCACAGAGCAGAGGAGACTAAAGAGGCATGATGACTGTAATGTACCCTGGATGGCACCCTGCAGTAGAAAAAGGGCACTAGTGAAAACTGCAGAGATCAAAGTCTAGTTTAGTTAATAGCACTGCATCACCGTTAATGTCCTAGTTTCTACCAATGTACCATGGTTGTGTAAGACATTAACATTAGAAAAATCTGGATAAAGGGACCCTCTTTATGTTCTTTCAACTTTCCTGTAGATCTAAAGTTATTCCACAGTAGTTTAAAATCATTTTCATATATATATTTTTATTGCCTCAATAAATGTCATTACTATTTTCCTATGATATCTAAACACTATCTTCTCAGTTGTGAGTAAAGCTATACACTGACACCAATCCTCATTCTGTTGACTGCCTATTGGATGAATATCTGGGTTTTTAATCTCGCAAAGTGTTCCTTTCACCTTTTTTTTTTTTTGAGACAGAGTCTCACCGTGTTGCCCGGGCTAGAGTGCCGTGGCGTCAACCTAGCTCACAGCAACCTCACACTCCTGGGCTCAAGCGATCCTTCTGCCTCAGCCTCCCCAGTAGCTGGGACTACGGGCATGCGCCACCATGCCCGGCTAATTTTTTTTATATACATTTTTTTTAATTGTCCCATTAATTTGTTTCTGTTTTTAGTTGAGACGGGGTCTCGCTCTTGGTCAGGCTGGTTTCGAACTCCTGACCTTGAGTTATCCGCCCGCCTCAGCCTCCTAGAGTGCTAGGATTACAGGCGTGAGCCACGGCACCCGGCCATTCCTTTCACCTTTGATCTCCTGACATCATGCTTACCAATGGCTCTTCTAGCCTTGTTCTCATAACTCCTGCATATCAGCTACGTATCAGCTACGACAGACCTATTTTTCTATTAATATTTCAGCTAAGTACAGCCACAACCCAGACTGAGCATTTGTAGCTGCCTTACCTCTGTCAACTAGATACGTCCTTTTCTAATCCTCGCTTCCTCAACTAGCTCTTCACCCACCTTGCAGTCTCCAGACTCTTGAGTGGACAATATTCTTTTTCAGTCCACTAACCTGGATCTCAGTATCAGGATTTCAGCAATATTTTTGCTGACCTCCTGGTTTTGCTCTCTTCCTTATTGGTAAGTGCTGTTCCAGTCCATAGCCCTGGCCCAAACACCTTGTTTTCCTGATAAGCATTCTCACTCGAGAGTCACAAAACTGAAATAATTGGCCTCACCGCAAACTTACCATGTCTATAGCAGACACTGACAATTACCTACACTGATCTCTTTTTCTGAACTCAGACATTTTACTGGTTGCTTTGAGGGAAAAAAGACTACGTTTTCCAGCCTCCTTTGTGGATAGGGGTGGATAACATGAGTAAGTTTTGCAACTGTGTGCCTAACTGCCATTCTGTCTAAGAAAAAAGAAGAAACAGAATTGGATAAACTAAAAGGGCCCAATAAAAAATAAGCAGCACCCGCTCTTTTTCTCTTGAATTTTGAAGCTATTGAGAAATCGGACAAAAGTATAAACAGAGAAGGGGGATAAAGTCCTCATTATTGAAACCTTAACGTAACATGAGAGCCAAAGGAGGACTGCCCACCCCATTCCCCCGTCTCCAGTCTAAAGCTTAGGACAGACTGTTCTGGGACACTCAGGGTAATGCCAACCTACTTCACGTCACAGCCTCTTACAATTCCAGATGGACACAGGGGAGAAGGGGACCAAATTCCTCATGTCCAGGACCATTGATAGATTTGCTTCCCATATTTGAGGAATGTGGGCAAGGACTGCCACCCACCTTGCCCTTCTACCAAGGGGAGAATTAAATGGTCAGGCAAGAGGCTGGGAGCATTCATCCTTCCTCATGGAAACCTGAGGAATAGGAAAAAGATTTTTCTGTCCAAACCATCGCTAACATCATCATCATCATTAATTATTATAAAGTAAATTCATAAAGTTTTGCCAATTTGATTTTAAAAAAAACTTTTGTTAAGGGCCCTTTCCATTATTCATTATTGTGTTCAATGGCTTCCATGTAGGATCTATGAGATGCAGAAGTAAGTCAGAGTTCAGACTTAGAAAAATAATCATCTCTTCTGCCAAAATGCTGTATAATTTATTTCATTTACCTCTTGATTATGCTTCCAGGAAGCACAGAATTCAGTTTTGTACTTAGATGCAACAGCTTCCCTTCACCTTTATTTCAGGCAAGAGTATCTGTGCTTCTGGGTTGCTATCTATAATAGTATCTGTGCTTCATTTGTTACTTCCTTCTTGGTATCACCGGCTTTCTTTAAGTTTTAATGTAAGCTAGCACAAATTTCTTTAATGGTAGGCTATAAATTATCCATATACAGATGCAGGCAGTAAATGCAGCGATGTAGAGAAAATAGTGGAAGGGAAATTTGCTATCCATGAGTGCCTTTAGATAAAATATTGGCCAATAAAACTTTGCAGCTTTTTTAGAATTTGGACTGGCTCAGTGCAGAACTAGTGTCTAAGTAAAGGGACAATGACTATGAAGAATGGTTTCAATCCTATCTGTCTTTCCAGGGGCTGTGACATTTTCTCCTTGCTCATTCTCTTGGACATTGCTAATTTAAGATTATTTGCAATGTCTACGAAATTCTTTGTTTTTGGCCTATTTAATATTCCAAATCATAATTGACTTAAATCATGTATTATTTCCTGTTCATATTATCTTTTTTTTTTTTTCTGGACCAGAGTAAATCAGAGAGGTCCAGGATGGAGAGATGAGAGAGAGCTGACTGTGTGAATACATGTGAAGAACCCTCTTCATACTCCTATAAAAAATAGACGAGACTGTGGGGAAGTTGTAAGCCCTTCCTTTTGTAGATGAGGCCATATGGAAACTTGAGTCATCACTACCAGTTCTCACAGGCTGATAAGAAAATTCAAGTTGCACACTTACTTGGAGATGAGGAAACTGAAGCCAAAGTGGCAAAATGGCCTGTTCAGGTCACACAGGGGGAGGTAGAGACATACCTAGGCCTTGTGCCTGCTGATTAAGAGCTTTCACAAAGTGGACCTTCTAGCACCCACCGTGTGCTTCATTCAGGTTAGCCCATTTACTCCTGCACCCCCATGAGGTAAACGTAAGTGTTCCAGTTTTACACATGATAAAGCTATAATTGTTTTCAAAAAACAAAAAAAGCAATCTTTCTGTTTAAAAGGCAGTTTTTAAAAAAGCAATGAAAATGACCAATACGGTTGTGGTAGACAGGCTGATGCCCTGCCCCCAACACACAGACACACACACACACACACACACACACACACAGATGTTCCTATTCTAATACCCAGAACTATGAGTATGTTAATTGAGATGACAAGAGGGGCTTGGCAGATGTGATTAAGTTAAGGACTTTGAGATGGGGAGAATACACTGGATTATCTGTGTGGGCCTAATGTAATCACAAGGGTCCTTATAAGAGGAAGGGTCAGCATCAGAGGAAAGGATGTGATGACAGAGCAGGGGGCGAGAGAGGGAGGAGAGAGAGAGAGAGACAGAGAGAGAGAGAGAGAGAGAGAGAGATTGAAGATGCTACACTGCCGGCCTTGAAGATGAAGGGCCACAAAACCTTGCAGAGGGCCCCTAGAAGCTAGAAAAGGCAAAGAAACTAATTCTCCTCTAGTGCCTCCAGAAGGAACACAGCTCTATCAACACCTTGATTTTAGGACTTCTGACTTCCAATACTGCTAAGATAATATATTTGTGTTTTTTAAGCCACTAAGTTTGTGGTAAGGTAATTTGTTGCAGGAGCACTAGGAAATTAACACAATGGTTATAGATTTTAAGAAAGCAAGAGATGCATTTAGGAAGAAAATATTTACTCCTCCATGATATCATTTCTAAAGAAAAATTTTAAAAGCTGTTCTCTGTATCTCTCCCTGGCTGAGGCAACTCTGCTATTTTGCAGGAAAGGACCGGGAAGTTCTGGCAGTATTTCCCATCCCTCCTCTCCACCCTCAGATGCCTCAGAACCTGCAAAAGAACCTCCACTTTATGAGGCTGACAGTGGTGCCTAATGGGCTCCAGCCTTGCCTTGGCATTGCAAAGAAATGTGGAAGAACATAGCCAACTTATAGTTTCATTACAGCTTTGCCTTAACCAGATGTTTAGCTCCTGTCAGAAGCCAGGAAATGCATTGCTTACAGCTCTGCATGTGTTTCTGAAAAAGAGTCCTGATAAATGTGTCTGGTCTTTGCAAATAATCTTACAAATTGGCCTGATTCCTAGAAGAAAAATGGCTTTACTACAGCGGGTTTAGACATTACACAAACAGTGTCAGTTATACATCTTTAAGAGTTTGTTCTGTGTTTAAAATTAACAAAGCTATTTTAGGGATAGTTTTTACAGCTATGCATCTAAGGCATTTGTATATGAAAAAATAAGTTTATATGTATATCATGACATTATCATCTAGTGGAGTCTAAGAAAAGACCGTTAAAGGAGAAAAGTGACCCAGAAACTGTCAGAAAAGATGTTTTTTTCTAAACACAGTGCAGCATATATTTGTTCAGTGCTGTATTTGCTGTGCAATTTTACATCCATTATCAGAATTGATTCTGACTGCTACACTACGAGGTAAGTTTTTATGGAAAAGAAAGAATCCAAGATTTTCAACACAACAGAACTACTAACTGGTGGCATCAAAGACTGGACTCAAGTCATCTGACTTCCAAGTTCAAACTTTTTGTTAATAGTTCAGGGTGGTCTTTGAAGGATACAATAAGAATTGAACCATTAGTTTAGCTACATCTATCAAGCATTTACAATTTACCTTGAAGTTCATATGTAAACTATGGGTCAATCCCAGATGGATAATAAGGCAGGACTACTATTGTGGAATCCATTGAGGAATTATTATTCCTACAGTTAAGAAAATGGAGGCTAGAATGTGAGATAATTAGTGCTTATTCTACCTAAACTGCTCCTCATTTCTATAATAAATTAATATAACCAGATTTAAAAATGATTAGGCCATTTGGCTGAACAATGTTTCAGGAGGTTTCTGTCCTTAATTCCAGTGACATATGAAATTAAATGTTTCCTGCTGGACATTTTATACCATTTGGGATATTCAAGATGATTCTGCTCTTTCCAGGACTCCATCTTTTCTGGAAAATTAACATGTGCCTCTGAACAAAGGCCATTTACAAGATTTATTCTTACTTTGTATATATCAAGGTCCTGAACAGAAAATTGGACATTTAAAAGGTTATGAGATTATCTCAGTTTAAAGTAAAAGTATTACAACACTTAGATAATAGAATCCCATATTTTCCTTCAATTTTCAAACTACAGCATTTAAAAATTCCTTTTGAAAAACAAGTTACCAAACGGATTTTATAATATAGAAAGGAGCTTTCACTTGTGTCTTCCATATGCCAGACATTCAATATATGATAAATTTTCACCAGCCTTTGGGGGTTTGAAGGAAGCCATATTTCCATTTTATACTTATCGGAAGTAGACATAGCAGAATTCTTTTTTTTTTTTTAAAGATAGACCAGAATTCTATTCTATTCTGGCTGTAGGTGTGCAAGAGCTTTGAGTTAATGTCTCCTGTTTCATTTCCCATAATATTCTTCACAATGACATTTCCTTAGTGATTTTAATCTCAGTAGCACATTGAGTCAGTGTCTTCAGAAACAATCCACAAAATGGTTTTCAATGTGTGCTTTCTGGGATATTAGTCACACAAGATGTTAACATGTGGATTGTCAAATAAGTTTGGGAAACACAGAGCAAAGAAAAGTTAATCAGATCACTTTACCACAGGTCTCTAATGTGTTAATATACATTGTAATTTTTTTTTAAAAAAGGAATTTGGGCTGCAGTATTTTCCAGACTTACTTGACACCAGAACCATTTTCTGAGCTCATCACATGGTGCTAGCATTCCAAAGAAAATACTTCGAGAAAATCTGATCTATGGTAAAAGATCTCAGGTTCTTTTCTTTTGTGATCCCTATGGCACAGAGTCCTTAGTTGATAGATATTCTTTGGGATTCATATGATGTATCTGTCCACATTAAGCTATTTGATATTTCTCTACCTAAGCACACAGAGTTATAAGAATTTCCTGTATTTCTCTACCCCATTCCCAATCCAGCTTTTCCAGGTGTGGAAGAGTTGAATGTTATCTCCAAACCTGAAGTATTCACCATATGGTCTCCATATCATTTATAAATATATTTTCAAATTTTCTTTTAATCAAACTTGACTATCAGATAACTCTTGTGCTTCAGCCATCTGCAGAAAGTGTTTCATTGAGTTTTGGTATTTTTGATCATAGTTTTCATTGAGGGTTACTAGGAAAAACAACATAGTTAAGCCCCTTAGAAAAGATCCATATGCCTTTTTTCTAAGTGTTGGACCTAGAAAAGACCACGAGTTTTCCTTATCAAATTGTAAATGACTCTTTTAATTTTGAACACCAGGAAGTTTAAAACCAAATGAGAGTACAACGAGGGCAGGTGTTATATCTTCACCTTTCACTAGCTTGTGGTAACCTTCTCCTCTCTATTTTCTCTACTGCTATTTTGCATTTATATTTTTTTCATGCTACTTCTGCATTCTTGGACTAATGAAATTCAAGTCCTTCTCTATCCCCCTCAACCACCTCCCCAAAACTTTTTGGGAATGATTTGGAAAAAAGAACAAAACAAAGAATGGAAAGAATAGAAAAAAAAACCCATTCTGGTCACAGTCCTGACTGCTAGGAGTTGTGGTACCAGACATAAATAATGCTGAGACAGTGTTTAACATTCATTGTTCAATTTGGAATTTGCTTCAACAAAGCTCGTGGTAGCGGATGTTTTATTATTACTATTTTATGATGATGTCACTATACATGAGAGGCTCCGGATCCTTCAGTTCTCCTTAATTGCACCACAGATCCGTGTGTGTTTTTTAAGTTCCCCAGGTGACTCAGATGATCACCTCTATCTCTGATTACATCCGGGAAAGTGCCATAGAGTTAACTGACTGACTGGAGCAGGCCCACTGGTTGGGAACTTAACGTGCAAGCGTCTCTTCTGTGGGTGCCCTTCACGGAGGGTCAGGAGGAAGTGACCATTGCGCCCCGTTAGCCAGGTATGGAAAAGAAACTTTCGCCTTCTAGGGGGTGGACAGGCTAGTCTCTTTTATTTCTAAGGTCCAACCTCCTCGTAATGGGACCATGGACGGGAGCCTGTCTACAGAGGGTGGCACTGGCCGGGCAGAAGCTAAACGTGCATGGGGCTGCAATGCCAGCCCCTGTGCGTGAGCAGAGCCTGGCATGAGGAGCCTGCAGGGTCTGCAGGAACCACCAGTCGGATGCTACCCCAGGCCTCCAACCTCACCACCTCTAGGCAAGGCTCAAGCCCTCCAAGTTCTTAAATGACCTGGCTAGAGGAGGTACTACTAGACTTTGTGCTATCTGGTGGTTGGCAGCTAGGCCCACTTCTAATTGAATTTGGGAATATATCTATATTCCCACCTTGGGAGAGCCCACTCCTACAGATGAGGCTGGTGCTCAGTATTGGGCTAAGTGACACACAATGTCCAGGCAACCAGGTAGGCAAACAATGCAGAGTGTAGGTCCAAGTGCCAACCAAGAGGCACACCCCTTCAGGAGGCTCAGTTTCGAGGTTGGAGTTTGAGTTGTGTAAGAATTTGGTGACTGTGTATTAACGTAGCTCCATGCTTCTGTGCATCTGTGGCATGTACTGATCAGAGACCCTTTGTTTTTTACTTTTACACTCATTGGGACAACCCAGACTATTATGGATTGTTTTTACACTGGAAGAAACCGTTATGTTTTCTACAATGTTAGAAAAGAACTTAAAAGATCCTCTTATCTTTACTCCTTCTTTTTACAAATGGGAATACAGAAGCCGAAGAGGTAGACCAACTGTCCTAATTGCAACATCACTAGTCATAAATAGATGCCCACATATTCCGGTAAGAGGAAAATCCATTTCATTCACGATCTCAAACATTAGGACTCTATTACCATGGAATGCAGTTCATCCAGCAGTGCTTCTTGATCTTTAACAGGTGCAGGATTCCCCAAAGGATCATGTTGCAATGCAGACTCTGATCCAGTGGGTCTGCTTAGGGCCTGAGAGTCTGCATTTCTAACAAGCTCCCATATGGTGTTCCAATGGCTGCCCTGTGCTTTTGAATATTGAGTGTTTATAGGCAATGCCCTGGCCTGGTGTGTGTGGACATGAGCCTTCAGCAGGAAAGGAAACGGCTTTCCACCAGACTAAGTTTTTTCCTGGAATGGCAAGGAGTTCCCGTCAGAGAATTCTTTTGCTATGCCTAAGTCGAATAGAATTTCTTGTGAATGATTTCTTCAGAAATAAAGCAAAACTAAGAAGATGGGTCATTTAAATGTCTTCTTCTATTTTTGTAAATACATAAATCGTATTCCTGAGCGTGTCCTTGGCAGAGGGACCGTCTCATAGTTAAGAAAGCTCATATTTGCATCTCCCATTCAGTCTGAGCGTGCTTTGTTTCTCTTAAGTAACAATCAACATTGCAAAATTGCAACTAAGCAACTAGCAAAATGTTCTCAGGAAACACAACTGCAAGCTTTCGCTCATGGCAAGTTCCCTTCCCTAACCCACATCATTCCCTCCTGTGTGCTCTCGTTCATCAGTTTCTCAACCTCAGCACTATCGACATTTGGGCATGAAGCATTCTTTGTTGTGGGGCTCTCCTATGCAGCCTGGATGGGCTCTAGTGGGCTCTGCCTACTAGATGCTAGCAGCATCCCACCTCCAGTTGTGATCTATCAATGTCTCCAAACATTGCCAAATGTCCCCTAGGAGACAAAATTTTCCTCAGCTGAGAACCACCACTTTAAAAAATAACTTATACTATGTTGGAAAGGATAACTAGCTTAAAACATAGAATTATATAGTTTTAGATCTGAAAGGAGCTTTACTGCATTCTAGGGTCACACACTGAATTTAGTTTAGAAAGACCTGTTGGGTACAATTCTTTCTATTCAAATGGTGAATTTAAGGTATTCAGTTAAGGAAAAATCCCAGATTTCATGTCTAGTTTGAGTCTTTGTTAACGTGGTGGATAGTGGGAAGAAATCAACACTTTCTCCATGGTCATCAGTGCAAGCTTAGAAAAGGTGAGACCAGAGCTGTCTGCAGCCCCCAACAGGTCCCCAGATCAGGGCACATCCAGTTGGGTTATGCGATGCCTTCAGTCTTATCTAAAGTGAAAACTTGCAAACACCACTTCAAGTTCCCCATCCCATACTTACCCCACAGCTTCTCAGCCATCTAGCTAGCTAGCTAAATTCTGGAGCAACTTGTGTTGACATTCAGTGACAGTACGTCAGCTAAAGATTTTGAGGGACTATGTTTTACTGATATTTGATTGACTAAAGAAGAAGAGAGAGAGAGCAATTAATCCTGTCTTCACCTAAATGCTGAGCAAAAGTGATCTACTAATCACTTGTTTTTAGTTGTGTTATCTGTTAAAAGAACTCTGAAGTAAAATACATATATTTAATATTAAGTACCTAAAAACTCATGTCTTAGTCATAGATTTTCTAACGTTGTTAAGATATGACAGCCTAAAAAATGTCATGTAGATGTTACTTATTTATGGTACTAATGTCAATAGCTTGAGGCCCTGGCACAGGTGTGAAGGGACTTTTTTCCCTTCTCTTGTACTGAAATGAAGGAATAGCCATTCTCTCTCAGTTCTAAGCTGGAGATGACACCCATTGCCTGCCAATGAACATGATCTGCTGCTTCATAGCTGCCCCTGCCCCCTCCTTTCACATTCAACTAATATTTCTTGTTCACCCACCATGTGCCAGATTCTAATTTAGGCACCTCCATATAATTTATCCTATTTTATTTTTACTAGTCAGTACATTTGGGCACTAATGGGAAATCTGAGGAAAAGCATTAGGCTAATAAGGCCAAATCTAGAGTTCTTTGTGCTTCAAAAATCCTAAAAGTCAGTATTTGAATGAATTTGAAGTATTCAGATTAACTAGACATTCATTACTTTCTTGCTTGCATGACTTCTTTATGCAACAGATGTACTCACAAAATTTGGAAGCAAGTTGCAATTTTGTAAGTTGAAATATTTTAGTGTGGCTTCATAATATTTACGATTCATGCAGTAAATTTGTCTTTGATAAACAAAACATACTTTGGTAAATGACTAGCCAGTCTATCTGATTTTTAATTCTAAATTTTTACTAAGTAGTTTTCTCAAAGATGGACATGTATGTTTTCCCAAGTCATCAGTGAAATCTAAGCCAACAGCAGATCATATTCTGACAGCAATGTAGAAAACTTAGATACTTGGTGCAGGAATCAATATTAACAGCAATACTTAGACCAATCAAATGGGATGTACAGTTGTATGTCTCGAATGATGTCTGTGTTTGTATGAGTTTTCTATTGCTACTATAACAAATCGCCTAAAACAACACAAATTTACTAGCTTACAGTTCTGGA
>CAUYRT010085706.1:0-29790 GCA_963574885.1 Lepilemur ruficaudatus | reverse complement strand
GAACTCCTGACCTTGAGTGATCCACCCGCCTCGGCCTCCCAGAGTGCTAGAATTACAGGCGTGAGCCACCACGCCTGGCCTCAGCCCTCTGTTTTTGTCTCTCTCATCTTTGTTCTGTCTCTACCCATCTCCGACTTTCCCCTCTAACTTTAGAGTTCCCCTAAGTACGTAGGTATTGGAATAGGTATAATCAGAGTTTAAAGTCATATGAAAGGGATAAAACATATATTTTTTCTGCTTCTAGCCATTTAACTGCCTCAACCTTTAACATTTTTTTCTTTTTCATAAACTTCATAAGCAAGATATTCTGTCTCTTTCAGGAGGTTTTCAGTTTCCCAGATAATACAGTATATTCCTCAAAAAGGATGATAAGACTCCCACCCAGCACAAATTAGTGGGAAAACTGAATGTGGGCAAGTGTTTGATGAACCCTTAGGCTTACTGTTTCAACAATCCTATGACTAAAGGCAGGTATAAGAACATTGATCTTACAAGAGTCCCAGAAAAAGTGAAAGCTGAAGATTAAATCTCATTTCTTTATAAGAGAGTTAACCAGCTTTTAAAACACAGGAAGAAGTAGTAAAATCCTTTTGGTCACATTGTATTACATACCAAAAGATCTATGTAAGTCTGTTCTTTTGAGGCCTTTTCAGCATTTGTGAGATTAATTAACAAAGTTTTCCAGTACCTCTGAGAGAGTAACTCTGAGAATTAGGCCAGTCAAATACAGAGGAGTAACTTAAAAGATTAAATTAAATATATTATTAAAAGTCTAAGTGGGATCTCAAAATCCCAGTTCTGACTTTATATCCAGCCACCAAAAATTGATCTCATTCTCTTACTGAAAGAAAAAGACTTACAGACTTTTATTTTGAAATTTCATGAACAAAAAATGTCTTCTTTAAAGAGAATTTCCATTTGAGATTAAATATAATTTTTTCAAATACATGAACAGGCACTACAGACATGACTATGGAATACTGCAATTCTTACCTCCTCCCCTTACAAAGCGTCAAACATACCCAAGGGATAACCATACACACACTGAGTTACAAATGGAACAGGGGACTTAGCTAGGTTTTCTAAACTATATTCCTCAAATAATAGTGTTTATAAGATATTAAAGCTTATAACTTGGACTAAATAATTCTGATGATAGTTCTACTTTAAAACTTAGATGTTTTAGTAAAATGGGATAGCCAATTTGGAAGATAATTTGATATTTTCTCAAAAAGTTAAACATACACTACCATATGACCCAGAAATTCTACTCCCTGGGTACAGACCCAAGAAAACTGAAAATATATGTTCACCTAAAAACTTATACATGCATGTTCATAGCAGCTTTATTCATAGTAGTCAAAATATGGAAACCATTCCAATGTTCATCCACTGATGAATGGATAGACAAAAGACAGTATGTATCTATATAATGGAATGTTATTTGACAATAAAAAGGAATGAGATACTGATATATTTTACGATATGGATGTACCCTGAAACATTATGCTCAGTTAAAGAAACCAGACACAAAAGGCCATATTTAAATGAAATGTACAGAATAGAGAATCAAAGTAGATTAGTAGTTACCTGAGGTTGGTCTGTAGAGGGACGTGGAAGCAAGTGGTAATGAGTAGGTAATGGAAATGTTCTGGAATTAGATATTGGTAATGGTTTCACAGCTCTATTACTAAAAAAATAAATAAATGATACACTTTCAATGAATGAATTTTATGGGATGTCAATGATACCTCAGTAAAGCTGTTATTGAAAAATTAGATTTTAATATGTGAAAGAAAAATCCTTCAATATTTATATAACTGTTAATAGTAGTATTAAGTACTGAATAATATGCTCTTAAACAATAGGACATAGATAAGAACAACAGAATTCCTACGAATATAGATAAAGGAAGCTTGAAATGCATTTTGATTATCTAGACTTATTTTATAATTTCAAAATATTAACAATTTTTTGTTCTTAATATAAAATTATTTTTAAAATTTATCTAGTGTGTTATAAAGTTTTTAAATAGCATTAAAGTCCAATTTCATCTTTTTCAACATATCTGTAAGAAGTAATAATATATTTTCTGTCTACTTTAAATCAAGTGAGCTTTAAATATGCCATGAGCTCTTGTTGGTATTCCAACAGTTTATAAAAACTACTTTGAGGACAAAAAAAGTTTTTTAAAGAAAAGTCTTCTTCATTTATAACTTGACAGCTGGCCAAGAGTGAAGAAAAGAAAATGATCAATAGTTCCAGAGCCAACAAATTGTCAGCATTGTATTGTAGCCTGCATTCAGGAAACACTTAAGTAAACAGGAAGGGATAGGCCAAAACGACCAATTCCAACCTATACCATTTGTTGCAATGGATCTTGCAGAACTCTGAGAAAATTCAGAATGTGGTTGACAAAACAAATATAATGAGTCAAACTTACTTCCTTTTTAGAAAATGGATCTACCCAACACTGTTTTCTAAACTGGCAACAATTGATAATCAATTGAAATTCGTACTAAACTGTGAGCTAACATAATTTGCTCCATTATTGTTTAATTGTGCAAAGAACGTGGGGAGTGGGGGGACATATTCAAAAACCTTAGGGAGACTGTTTCAGGCAACCTGTTTAAATGTGTCAAACATTGATTTGATTCCTTTATAAAAGTCTATTCTCTCATGATATTTCAATTCCTTACAGCAGCAATGCAGAAACTGTAAAACCTCTTTTAAATTCTGAGATCCTTTTGTTGATTGCTTCTTGCTCAACAAAGATTAGGAACACCCTTTCCCTAAACTGAGATTCTTCTTAACTCCTTTTTCCAAAGGACCAACATCAATGGCTTCTCCCATCCTTATCTGCTTGACCAAGACAAGAGCTTTCCTTTAGTGTGGGCCCCCAGAGAATTAGGTGTTACTCTTAATGAGGCTTCTCTTTGCTTCCAGCCTGGTAAATACTCTCTATGCAGATCTGGAGATCGTTGTCTTGGCCCAGATTTCATCTAACTTCCTGCCAAGATAGAACTGTGATTGTGACCAGAGAAATACCCACTACTTACTTGAAAAGTGGTTTGATTGTTAATGTGAACTCCACGACCCTTGAATATAAATAACTACAAATAAGTATGAGTGGTTGCTGGTCACGTGATTGGGGGGAAGTAAGGAGCATTAGCAGAGGGATTCAAAATTGTAAATCCAAATTAGTTGACAAGATTTATTGAAAAGTGTATTTGAACAACAAAGACATGTAGTGCTAGTGTGTTTGTTTCTTTAGTTTAATTTCTATTTCTGGTTTAATTTCATTTACAAAAGCTGTGGAAGCAGAGATGTTATTAAACAACATTGTATTATGGGATGCTTGAATCCAGTTTCTGTGTGTTTGTGTGCTTATACTTTTTTTCACCACTGGCAATAATGCAGTTTCCTTATGTCTTCTTTTCAATGGTTAGCTTACACTTTCAATTTGTTTGAGTTTAACAGTACTGTGAATTACAGACAAGAGGATAGGGCATCTTGCCAAATGGAATTAGGAAGGTTTAACAAAACATTTTCCTTCTATTATAGCAATTTATATTAGGTGGCACAAGAAAAGACCTCACCAGCTGACTATGATTACTCCCTAAGTGTTCTCAACTTTGAATAATGTACTCAGTCTTTTAGGTCAATGGGTAACTATTTATTTAGTATAGCTACAGAGTACTGTGAGAGACATTTTGCCTAAAAGTTTTTGCCTAACTTAGTTTCTAGGAGTATCTTATTGTTATGGACTGAATGTTTGTGTCTCCCAAAGATTCGTATGTTGAAATCCTAACCTCCAATATGATGGCACGAGGAGGTGAAGGCCTTGGGAAGTAATTAGGTCCTGAGGGTAGAGCCCTCATGAATGAGATTAGTGCCCTTCTAAAAGTGATGCTACTGTGCTCTCTTCCCCCCACATTAAGACACAGTGAGAAGAGGGCCATCTATAAATTAGGAAGTGGGCCTTCACCAAACACTGAATCTGCTGGTGCCTTGATATTGGGTTCCCAGCCTCCGGAACTGTGAGAAATAAATGTTTGCTGTTTAAGCTACCCAGTCTGTGGTATTTTGTTATAGCAGCCCCGACTGACTAACACACTTACTTATCTAGAGTAACCTTTTTTTAGGAGAAAGATCTTTTGTGTAAGTTCTGGATGGCTACTGTACATAGAAAATCAAGGTAACCAGGTTGCATTTCTGCAGACATTTTTGTTTTTATCAATATACTCTGCCAATCTCATTGAATGCTTAGGCTGATAAAAAATCATACTGCATGCACCAAAGTTGTGTTATCTTGTTATTACTATAGCTTGCATGATACTTTTTAGATATAGTACCAAATGTTCATCTAGTCTTTTTAATTCAAATTTGTTAGTTGGCACTTGAAACCTCATAATACCCAAGAGCTTAAGTGAAATAGTATTTCATAAACATTAAAACTTTTTTATACAGGTCCATTATATACCCAATATATATTCTCATATGAATCATGCATACTTAATAAAGATTATCACGTACTTAAGTGAACAGAGTAAATAATTGAAAGATGACAAAACCTAAATTTGGGTTATAACCAAGTCCAAGCTTGTACCACTCACTGCAGGACAGCCAATACGTTGATAGACAAGGTGTTGGGGCAAGGAAAACAATTTTTATTAGAGAGCCAGCAAGCCAAGAAGATGGTAGACTAGTGTCTTAAAGAATCATCTTAGGTTAGTATGAAATTTAGGTTCCTTTTTATGCTGGGGGCAGTTGCTGGAGGTAACCAATGACCACGGACATCTGGGCTTCAGTGAGGGTCTGAGGAGGTTGTAAAATTTATTTGCTCTTGGTCAGTTAACTTTGGATGAGTAGGACAGGTCATGATGTTCCTATAAATCTTTAACACAGCACTGTCACTTGTGTGTATACTTTTCTTATCTCCCCTGGGGTTAGTTTTAGGAAAGGGACAGTTATCATCTTTCTCCTAACCTACATGCAGAGCTAAGCAGAAGCTTTTAACCTAAAGGATATTACTGCAGGGGGTCAGAAGCAAAATGGAATTAGTTATGTTAAAGCCTCCCTTTCACTGTTACAGGATCATATTTTTGTTTTATAAACATTACAGTGTAAAATGAACAGACAAGCTTATAGCATATTTAGAACCATTCCACCCTTTTAAATAGAAAGATAACTTTCTAGCTTATTAATATTTTAGAAAACTTTCTGACTCAGCTAAGAGCAAATAATTTGGGATCAGATTTTATTATAGAATGTTCAAAATATTTGATCAGAGAATCTTGGATTTTTATCTTTTTTAAACATCTGTTAATTATTTAAAGACAAATTTTATAAATCTTTAAAACATAGACTTTGAAAAAGTATCTGTTTGCTTTTTGCTACAAATAATTACACTCAACATAAAAAAACCATCATAACATTGGATGCAATGAAACCAAAGAGAATATATTCTGACAAAATTAAATGATGAACACCATAGATTTTTACTTATATCAACTTAAACAGGCAAAGAGGTAGAAAAAGCAAAGTTCCTCCTTCCCAGCCTCAACTAATATTTATTGAGTTCATGCAGATGTGCCAAGAGTTCGAAGACCTTTCTCCTTTCTTTAAATTTATTAAGAACTAGTTTATACATCATAAAATGTATAACAAAAATGTAAAGCCTAACAAAGCAAGCATATATACATAACCCCATCCAGCTTAAGAAATATGTGAAATAAATACAGTAAAGACCTCTGTATATCCTCACTAGGCAGATTTTCCTCTTTCCACTCCAGAAAAATCACTATTCTGATTTTCATTTATATTATTTCTATTCATGATTTTATACTATGTACTACACATGCACAACATAAAATAATATGTAATATTGTTTTGACTATTTTAAAACTTCAGGTAAATGGTAGAATTTACTACTTGTGCTTGTTCAACACTATAGTTTGGATATTTCCACGTTGACACATGTGGGTCTATATCATTCATTTTCACTGCAAGGTGATATTCTGTTCAATTAATATAGCACAAGTTAATTATCCATTCTTTTTTGGTATAAGTAGATTTCTTTGAAGTGTATACTGTTAATAGAATTGCTGGGCCACAGAGTATGCTCATCTTCAAATTTATCACATAATGCCAAATAATTTTCCAGATGGACTGTGTTTTCGAGGCTCTACACCTTCAGTAACAATCGGTACAATCAGACTTAAATTTCTGAATTTCAGTGAATGGAAAATGGTACATTCCTGGCTTTGGTTTGCATTTCTCTGAATACTAGTGAAGCTGAGTATCTTTTCATGTGCTATGGGCCACTTAGAGTTACTCTTTTCCTAATTATATATTCATATATTTATCCTTTTTCTATTAGTGTTGGGTTCCTATTGTTTTATAATAATTATTTCTAAATTTGTAATATTGGATATTAGTTTGCTGTCAGGTATATGTTTTGCAAATATTTTCTCCTAGTTGGTATTTTGCTTCAATTTTGTTTTTAGTGTTTTTATTACATACAGTATTTTTTGTTGGCCTATTTGCTTAATGTGGTTCAATTGATCAGTGTATTTTGTGAAGTTGTAAAGATTAACTTCTTGTTTCTTTTTAAAGAAATCTTTCTCTACTCTAAGTGATATATGTATATACTTCTATATTTTAAAAGTTTTAAAAGTTTTGTTTTTTATACTTAAGCCTAAAATCAACTGAAATTTCTTTTTGTGTACAGTTTGAGGTAGGGGCTTATTATATATTTTTATATAGATATTCATATTCCAAGCATAATTTATTAAAAAATTCACTTATCAAGTTTCTATTAGTACACATATATTTCTGGATTATGTCTTTTGTTCTATTAGTCTATCTGCCCATCTCTGGGCCAATATGGCACTGGCATAATTACAATACCTTTATAGTATCTTGATATATATTAAGGAAATCCCTCTACTTTGTTCCTCTTCTTCAAGTGTATTTCACCTATTGTTGGCCCATTGTATTTCCATACTGTTGATTAATTTTGTGTGTCAACTTGACTGGGCTAAAGGATGCCCAGATAACTGGTAAAACATTATTTCTGGATGTGTCTGTGAGAATGTTTCTGGAAGAGATTAGCATTTAAATAGGTGGACTGAATAAAGATCACCCTCACCAACGCTGGTGGGCATCATCCCATTCGCTGAGAGCCCCAAAACAACAAAAAGGTAAAGGGAAAGTAAATTTGCTTCTGTTTGAGCTGGGACATCCGTCTTCTTCTGCCCTTACAGATCAGAGCTTCTGGTTCCAGGCCTTCGGACTCCAACTGGGACTTGTACTATACTACTGGCTCCCCTGGTTTTCAGGACTTTGAACTGAATTACAACACTGATTTTTCTAGTTCTCCAGCTTAAAAATGGCAGTTACGAGATTTCTTGACCTCCATAATCACATAAGCCAATTCCTACAACAAATCTCTCTCTCTCTCTCTCTGTATGTATTTATATATATATATATATATATATATATATATATATATATGTTCTGTTGCCTCTGTTTCTTTGGAGAATCCTAACACCATATAAATTTTAGAATACATTTGTCAGGTACTGCAAAAAACACTGTTAGGATTTTGATTGAAATTGAAGTGAATTATATTTATAGAATAATATAGGTTAAGTTGAAAACTTTATGACATTGATTCTTCCAAACCATGGACATGGAGTTTCTCTGTAATGATGTAGATTTTCTTTAATGCCTTTCAATTGAATTTTCAAATGATCTTTTTAAATATCTTGTATATCTGTTGAATTTATTTCTAGGTACCTAATATTTGATGCTATCTATTTTAAGTGACATCCTTTTTTACTGTCATATTTTATATCCATTTGTTGCTAGTAATTAGGAATGCAATTGGTTTTGGAATATTGATCTCATATTCACAGACCTTTCTAAAAAATTTTATTAATTCTCATAATTTATTTATAAATTCTCTTGGGTTTTTCATGTGTGTAACCCTCTTGACTGCAAGTAATAAACATTTTCTTTCTTTATTGTAATTGATCATCTTACTGACTTGGCCAAGACATTCATTATAATGTTGATGGGAAGTCGTGATAGCATCCTTGTCTCACGTTTGTTTGTACATGAAAAGCTTCTAACACTATACTATTAAGCATAATGTTTACTAGAGTTTTGGAAAAATATTCTTCATGAGAATAAGGCAGCGTTTTACTCTTTTCAATTTGCTAACTGAACATGACAAATTTTGTCAAATGATTTTTCTGCATCTAATGAGGTAATAATATAGTTTTTCTCCACTTAATACATTAATATGGTTAATTATATAAATAGGTTTTCAAATGTTAAATCAACCTTGCACTGATAGGATAAACTCAGTTTGGTCATGATTTTTTTTCATGTATATTGTGCATTCAATTGCTTATATCTGGTCAATTTTTGCATCTATATTCTTAAGTGAGATTAGCTAATAGCTTTTCTTCCTCAAAATTTCTTTATCTGGCTTCAGTGTCAAGCATAGGCTAGCCTCAAAAAATGAGTTAGGGAGAATTCTCTATTCTTCTAATATCTGGAAGATTTTTCAACATTTTAAATTGTCTGTTCTTCCAATGTTTGCTAGAATGATGTGTGAAAGTCTGGGCCCATTTACTTGTGTAGCAGAGGAGTGGATGGGAAAAAGTTTTAACTATTGATTTAATTACTTTAATGGTTATAAGTCTAGTCAAGGTTTCTATTTTTGTTTTGACTCAGTTTGCAGGCATATTTTCATATAAAATTGTCAATTTTATCTGATTTCTTGAATTTTAGACATAAAATTGTTCATAGTTGTAGTTATTATGCTTTAAATTGTGCATTTCTAATTAAGATGAAAAGTCCCATTTCATTTCTAATACTGCTTGTTTATCATGATACTTGCCCATTCTTTTCTGACAAGTCTTGCCAAGACAAATCTGTTCATGATTTTCAAAAAACATTTTTTTCTTTGTTTATCCTTTCTATTGCAATGACTTTTTAACTTTATGAATTTCTGTTTTTGAAAGTTCATTTCTCTTCAGTATTTATTATTTCCTGACATTCACTGTCCTTGAATTTATTGTTGATATTTTTTCAATTTCTCAGAGTTGATACTAATCTTATTAATTTTCAGCCTCTAGTCCTTTTTAATATAAGCATCTAGGGTCATAAAATTACCTCTAAACTGTATTCTACTTGCATCTCACAAATTTTATAAGTGGTGTCTTAATTGTTCTTTAGTACCAAGTATTTTCCAATTTCCATTATAATTCTTTGACCTATGAATTATAGAGAAGTGCTTTTGTAAAATTTTCAAAAGTATGGTGCTATTTTTAGTTGTTTCATTTTCTGACAAGTGTAACATTGTTGAGAATGTGGTTTACATAATTATTTTTATGAATCTATTGAAACATTATTTGTGGATTTTTTCATGGTTAGTTTTCATAAATGGTCTATGTGCTCTTGAGAAGTATGCATATTTTCCACTTCTTGGATTCAGGGTTTTTTAAAATAAATTCATTAAATGAAGCCTCTTAGTTGTGGTGTTTAAACTTCTCATGTCTTTATTAATGTTTTTGTCTACTTATTCTATCATTCCTTGAAATGATCATTTGAAAAATCTCCCACTGTTATTGGGAATTTGTATGTTTCTCTATAATTATGTTAGTTCTGTTTTATATAAACCAAGTCATATTATTAGATGCATATGAGTTTGGAACTTTAATATCTTCTAGGTGAAATGTACTTTAACATTATAAGATAGCCCTTTTTATTCCTAAAAACATTTCTTCCTTAAAATCTTTTTATACCAGCTTTTCTCTTGGTTAGTAGTTTACTGCGATATGTTTTCCAATTCTTTTGTGTTCTTTTAAAAGGGTTCATGGTTGAAATGGCTAAATCTTTTTTTTTTTTCTTTAATTGAGACAGGATCTTGCTCTGTTGCCTGGGATAGAGTGCAGTAATATCATCATACCTCACTATACCCTCAGACTCCTGGGCTCAAGCTATCCTCCTGCCCCAGCCTTCCTAGTAGCTGGGACTACTGGAGTGTACCACCACACCCAGCTAATTTTTGTATTTTGTGTAGAGATATGGTCTCACTGTTGCTAAGGTTGGACTCCAACTCCTGGCCTCAAGCAATCTTCCTGCCTCAGCCTCCCAGAGTACTAGGATTACAGGTGTGAGTCACCACGCCTGCCCATGGATGAATCTTTTAATGCAATTAAACAATTTTTATGTTTAAACTGGAAAGGTTAGTCCATTTTCACAGTTATGATTATTGCATATTTAAATTTCTTTCTAGCATATTATTTATACTTTCTAGTCAACATTTTTTATGTGCCTCTTTTGCTTTTCTTAAACTTTTTTGCTGAACAAAGGTTTTAAAATTATTATTACTTTTTTCTTCTTTAGCTTTTTCAAAGTTACACTTTTTACTTATTTTCATGTTTATCCTTATAATAGTAATATACATCACTGACTTAGAAATCTAATTTTAATCAATATCTCTTCCCTTCTCTCAATCAATGGAAGAATTTTAAAATACATTAACTCTGATAACCTCTTCTATTCTTGATATTATTAGTGGCCAAAAATTTAGTTTTACCTTGTTTTCATACCCCTAATATTAGTTGTCATTGTCGTTATCATTGTCATTTTATCACCTATATCATCATCATCATTTTGTAGTCCATGTGTTTAGATTAGAGGTCAGAAAATCTTTTTGTAAAGGGCCAGAAAGTACACATTTTAAGTTTTGTGAACCACAAAACCTCTGTTGCAATTACTCAACTCTGGTGTAGTGCAAAAGCAGCTATAGACAATACATAAATCAATGAGTGTATTAGAATTCTCCAGAGAAACAGAACCAATAGGATGGGGTGGGATGTGTGTTCATAAAATAAGGAATTGGCTCACACAATTATGGAGGCTGGCAAGCCCCAAGATCCGCAGTCAGCAAGCTAAGAATCCAGAAGAGTCAATGATGTAGTTCCAGTCTGAAGGATGGTAGACTTGAGACCCAAAAAGATCTAAAATTTCAGTTCAAGATCGAAAGTAGGAAAAAACTCATGTCCTGGTTCAAAGTCAACCAGGCAGGAGGAGGTTCCTCTTACTTGAGAAGGAGAGTCAGCCTCTTTGTTCTACTTAGGCCCTCATCTGATTGAATGAGATTGACCCACATTAGAGGGAGAAATCTGCTTTACTCAGTCTTACTGGTTGATTCAAGTGTTAATATCATCCAGAAACATCTTCACAGACACACCCAGAGTAATGTTTGACTAAATGTCTTTACACCCCAATGGCCCAGTCAAATTGACACATAACATTAACCATCACAATGAGCATGACTATGATCCAGTAAAATTTGATTTACAAAATCTGGTGGTGGGCTGGATTTGCTCTGCAGGCCACACTTACGTACTCTTGCTATAGATGAACGACATTAACCAATATCTTTGCTAACCTTTCTTTCTGGTATCTTAGTCCTTCATTGGGGTTTTATTTTTCCTCTTCTAAAAGTTTGCCATTTAGAGTTCCTTTCAGGACCTTGTCTTTTTTTACTATCTTAGTCTTTTGCCATGTTTTGATGTCAATCTCTATAAATCTTTAAGCATTTTAAACATTTTTCTTTATTTGCTCTTTTTAAGAGCTGATGTTCTTCAGGCTTTAAGTTTGGGAATTGATATTTATGCTGACTCAATTATGAATGTGCCTTTCCTTGTACATTTTATAATTTTCATTTGTTTGGTCATATTAAACCTGATTTTATCTTTGAGAATATTGCAAGTCCTACCTCAAAGATGCACCTTTCCAGATAATATCTGCAACTGCTTCTCCCAGATGCCTTGGGGCATTATTGTCCCTGACTACTTTACATTGATATCTCTGTTTGGGGATTTCCATACTTTGCACGTAGTATAAATGTGAACCTGATACCTGAATAAGAATTAAAAATACAAAAGTATATTTTTTATCCCAGAGGAAGGCTGAGACTAATAGTGTTTCTTGTTATCTCCCTTTGCAGGCAAATAGAGTTCTTGTAGGGCAATTTTTCATTAAAGTTGGACATAGTAATTCTTGGATAAGACTTTATGTGAGGTTCTCAATGCTAACCCCCTCATTCCACCTTGCATGGGGAAAAGATCTTGTCTCTTGTTCCTCTGTAGCTTTTAATCTCAAGTACCTATCTAATAGAGTTGTCATAAAGATAAAAAATTAAATATGAGAAGCACTTAGAAGAGTAGCCAGCAACTAGTAAGCTCTATGTACGTGGTTTATGTAATAATAATTATTATTCATAATAATTTTTATTCTTATTGACATTTCCCTTTCCACCTGGTTATAATTATCATCACTCTTCATTTGCAATTATCTCTTTATTTTGACAACTAGAGTTATTAATGACAGAAACTCCATAAGATCCCTAACAAATATTTCACAAATATTAAATAGGAAGTTAGTCATAGATTATTGCTCTCATTTTTGTGATGTAATAGAGATAGAGGTTAAACATCTCAATACTATAGTTTTTGTTTTTTTTCTGTACTGTTGGAACATTGATCTCTAAGGAAATCTCCAAAATATCAACAAAAGCTATCTCTGAGCTTGATTATGTATACTTAGGGACATTTATGTTTTTTTTCTGCTATGTCTTTACTGTAAGAAAAAAACACACCAAACAAACAAGGGACTACAAGTGGATGATGCAGGTGAGAAATCAAAAACAAAAATAATAACAAAAAAATCCACATTATATATGATATATATTGCTGATAACTTAGTATGGAAGAGATTCAGATTTTAAGTGAAAAAATGCTTTAAATCACCAGAATATAAGAGGATGTCACAAATCTCTACAAATATTGTTTAAGATGCTAATACCCCAAACTAATTGAGACTTGTGAAAACTTTGAGGGGAAGCAAAGTGTTTTTCCAAACAGTAAAAACGAAGAGGTTCATTGAATGGGGAAGATGATAAATGTTGACAAGTAAGAGAGACAAGTTTGAACAATTTCAAACATGTTTTACTTCACTATCTTCCAGCAAGTAAAACAACCTCTTAATTTAAAAATCTACAACAAACATCACAGAAAATATCATAGAGATTCTGTTTTAAAGCCCAATAAAATTCTGGTAGCATTTAAATGAGTCTACATGTTCCCCAAAAGCTCTATGTAAAAATGTGCAGATTTGTATCAGTGCCAACATAAATAACAATTGAGGACTAACAGAAAACCTATTTACATTATTAATAACGTAAACCATATTGGACATGAGAACATATATCCTGATTTTCAAAAATGAGGGGAAAAAGGCAGTTTTACAAAACCTATGGGCCAAAAATGCTGGTTTCAGCTTTTAACAAAAAATTTCAAAACATATTTTTATCAAGATGTTTTTGTAAAATTTAGAAATGAATGAGAATAATCAGTAGGAGCCAGTGTGGGTTCACTGAGCATAATAAAACATGATAAGTTAAAGTTGATTCCTTTGTAGATAGGATGGCTAGGTTGCTAGCCCAGGATAATGTGTAGATGTTGGATATCTTAATTGGAGCAAAGAATGTGGAAAATTCTCAGATGATAATCTGATAGTCTTATGCTGAAATATAACTCAGAAAGTAATACAGTTAAGGTAGGTTGAGAGCAAGTTGAACAGCCTTACAATAATGACATCAATGAATTAATTGATCAATGTCAGCTTAAAGTGAAGTCTTTTGTACTGTGCCATAGACTACCAAGGACAAAGATGATTTGTTTGCTAGTTTGGAAGATGATTCAAAGCTGAATGTTAACTAATATAATATGTGCCAGAATAATATTCTAAATGATATAAACAGGCTGCATTATAGAATAAATCTAATTAGGTAAAAATTCAAGTAGCACTTTTATTCAAAAAGTGGGATTTTATAAGTACAACATTAAGAAGACCTGGTTTGGTAGCCATTTATGCCAAAACAAGAAAAAAAAATTCTGGAGTATGTAATTGGTTCCAAGGTCCTTATCATTCAGTTGTAATCTGAGGGAACTGGTCAGAGGGCCTAGTTCTTCTCTCCTTCCAGGTCCATGCTAAGACTGTATGTCCCTAAACCCTTTGAATTTAAATGAGACAATTGATTGGCTTTGAAAACTTTAAGAGTCAGGGAACAATTTACCACTTCCTCTTTTCCTATCTTGTTGACTACGGAAGTAGGTATGGTAATGGAGTTTCTGTCGGACTGAATCCTTGAATGACTGCAATCCATATTGAATATTCAGTGTAAGTGAGAAACAAACCTTTGTTGTATTAAGCCACTGAGATTTTGGAGTTCTTTGTTAGTACAGCATAACAAAGCCTCTACTTACTGACTGATATATTGTCTCCACTCCAATTCCAAAATAAACCAAACCTAATTTTAATCTTCTTTAAAAGAAGTTTTGTATAGATTTAATGAGATAAAATAATCCCATCCTACTGTGAAGCATTAAAAACATCTGAAGTATTGCTTTAATTCTGAGTATTATAATTTAAGATGAACTTAAACTAGAATGAGTCCAGGGAAAGGCAACCAGGGCAATGATAATCTAGAAAACATATAAATGACAAATTCCTAAAAGAACTGAAAAGACACAGGGACTACCTTCAAGTGCTTTGAAGAACTAGAAAAGGTCAAAGAAAAAAAGATAAGATGAATTTTTGTGTAGATCCAGAGAGTACAACTAGGACACTGCTGAGTTTAAAGAACCTTTTAATGACTTCCCCTTGCCGATAAAACCTAAACTCTTCAACTTAGCACAGAAGACCCTCAGACACCAGTCACTTGTTGATTTCTCCATCCTCATCTTCCACTACTCCCTTATGCACAGGACTTGCTTCAGCAGAACCAAACTTATTAGAACTCCGAAATGTGCTATAGTTTCTGTGATGTTCTTTGACCTGATATGCCTTAACCTCTCCCCCTTCAAGATTCAGTTCAAACCGTACCTCCTCTGAAACTCACTACCCTTTCCCACTCCCTTCCTTATTTTCTGCCTAAATGGGAATAAGCACTTCACTTTTCTGTTCCCGTACTATCTGTGTATAGGTGAAAGCTACAGGGAGATAGATTTTTGTACAATAACAACATTTAAAAATAATGAGGTTTTTAATAATTACTAATGAAGTAGTAATTCATTGTTATCAGAAATATTCAAAGAGAGGCATTTCTACTTAATGAGAGTTTAAATTAGATGACCTCCATGGTTCCTTCAAGCTCTAAGGACTATGCAAACATGAGATTGGTTTTACTATATTCAGTGTATAGATTTCATGGTGAAATGTCTTCACCATAGGGAGACACTAGTATTAAATTAGTATTGGTTAGTGAAGACTTCTTTTGAAGACTTGATCAATATTAAGATCCCTAAATCTGATTGTTTTGAGTTTTTTTTTCTTTTTCTGTGGAGATCCTTTATTTAAGGTAGGAAATACCTGTGATGCAAAATTGGTCTTTTGATCAAAGTCTACATTTTTAAAATAATACTAACATCTTCTTGCTTCTCTATTAATATTTAACTTTTTGTTATTTATATGCATATTTTAACTCATTGAACCCTAATGGAAATGCCATGAGCTCCACAGAACAGGAATTATATAAGGATTACTACATTTATCCAAAGTCATGTAGCTAGTTATAAGAAGAACTGGACTAGAATACAGCTAGCCCCTCATACAGGTTCCTAAGTATGTTCTAAAACAGGCGCAAGTGGAGAGACGTGTTCCTAGATGGAAGTATTAAATATTGTTAAGATTTCAGTTTATCAAACATTTGTTTTTAGGCTTAATGAAATAGCAATAACATGAAATTTTTTGACATATCAGAATTATCCTAAAATTCTCTTACTGAACAAAAAGAGTATGGAGAAAGTCATCAGACACTAAAGTATATTTAAAACAGCAATAATTAAAAATCTTATGATACTAGTATAAGAATAACCAGATCAATAAAACAAAATAGATAACACAAAACAAACCTTAGAACTCATAAGGAATGTATGATAAAAGTGGAATAATAAATTATTGGAGAATGAAAGGATTAATTCAAAAAAAATACTACTGGGATAATTGATTATCTTTTGGAAAATAAAACACTCATCGTGTTAATTTATATAGTAAGCCCCAGGAGAACAAAAAATATAATTACAACATAGTCAAACCAGAAAAACAAAAATATAAGATATATATCTATTAAAAAATAGCTACCATTTATTCAGTGCTTCATTTAATCATTACCATGCCACTGTGAAATAGGTACTACTTTTGATACTCTTATTTGACAAATAAAGAAACTGAGGCCCAGAGAGACAGGAACTTGTTCCAGGTAACATATCTAATCAGTACCAAGAGTCTGAGTTCAAACAGGTCTGACTTCAAGTCCCACTATATTCTGCTACTAGTATCTGGTTGGGGGAGATCTGATTGTAAAGTCAGATGCAATTGAAGGACAAGATAAATCTTGCTATATAAAATATGTTTTATAAGATTTAATGATTCTTTTGATGGCAGGACACAATGCAATGTCCCTTGGATAGATGAAAGGCAGAACTCTGTTACTTAACGCTCCAAATGAGGGAAGGCTGCCAAACAGGCCTACATAGGAAGTTGTACTTGGGTACAGAGTGACAGCAAGCTGGAGTTGTAGGGGGCAGCTAATGTATGACAAGTGGGTGGGGTCAGCCAGGTTTCATAGGTTCCCTGTGAATTGGCAAGGTAAGCCCTAGGGTATGGGGGCTGCCCTTAGTTGTCTGGTACCTGGCCCCAGGGCAATTAGGGTGGGTGTATAGTGGCCCAGAGGAGTATGAAAGCCTGAGAAGGAAAGTAGTTGGGGCATATACTTAATAAGCTGCTCAAGAAGGGAACTGACTTGCCCTGACCCCGAACTAGGTCAAGACAGCATTTTCACAAAACAAAACTATATTACAACACGCAAAACCTCTGAAGAGCAAACATTTTGTAAACAAGAGACAAAGTCAAAAAGTCATAGTAAAATCAGGATTAATAGAGTATCCTAGATCATAGGTAAAATAAACATGATATCCCCAAAAGGCAAGGACTCATCAATGATTCCATGAAGCAAAGGTGGGGCTGGAATCCTGTAAAAATTTCCAAGGGCTGGGATTTTTCAAATTACACATATTTTCTCCCAGTCCAGATTCTCTGATATGTGTTCTATGCCCACATTTCCTACAGCAACCTCCCCTGCCCAACCAGCTTCCTTGAGAATCACTACAGAAAATGAGACAATTACAAGAGAATGTCTTGTGCATGTGACCAGTTCAGATGCAAAAATATTGAGAACAATTACATAGTAACAGCCTATCTTTATACACTTTTTTTTTTAGTCAGCCTGAAAGAGGCTGGTTTGACAGGGACACAAGGTGAAATTGAATGCCCACTGACCTGGTGGTTTTTAGCACCCCTCCCCTGACCAAATTCCTGTACTCATTAGCAGTTCCATGCAAGAGTAAAGAAGAACATCACTAAGACTCTATTTCAGTTACCTCCACTTTTTTTAATGTATCTGGGAAGGGTCAGCTTATGGGATAGTCCTTGCCAAAAATCTATTGACATGTTGGGCTGAGTCATCATGCTAAGAGAGGAAAGATTTAGAAGCATGCAAACCTCTGTGAAACATGGTGCTTAGTGACTGAAGCTTATTTGCCATGTTGAGGGTGGTGGTGGGGATTCATTGCAAGTAGGGGAAAAACATAAAAGAAACGCTTCACTAAACAATTTGAAAAATTTGGAGCATTTATTTGCAGAAAAATCTAACATTTACATGGGAGGGACGCATTGTCTCCATTTCTACAATGAACATAGAGTGATTAAGGAATATTGAGGAATGCAAAGAACATGCACCGTTACGATGTGAAATAGTGGCACTGAGCAGATGTGATCATGAGTCCTCACAGAGACGCAGTGCCCACAGGGAGATGGAAGTGTTCAGCAGAAGTGATTCCTCTTTGAACACAAGAAAGAGCAGTAGTGTATATTATATTACTGGGAGGTGGAGGAGGCAGAACACAGAAAACATGGAAAGGCAATCAACCACTGACAAGGCTTATTCATGAGCATATATGAAATATCCTTATTAATTTTCAGAAAACAATAGAATATTAGGGCACTTAACAAGAGGTCTGGAAATTCTGTGTTAGCAGGTCCAGAGAAAAAGCCAACACAATATAGGTTATGCAAAAGTATATAGACAATCCATTCCTTAGTAGTGGAAATTTAGCTAAATACCCTGTACTACTTTCAACTTTGAACTTAAAATCCAAGGTTCCCAGTGTTAGGCTGAGCTGAGACGTCCAGCAAAATCCTGACGGACTGCTGGCATCAGTATGCACACACAAATCATCGTTTACCCTACAAAGAGTGCTTTCTTTGCCGTGACAAAGTCTAACTAACAACTGATCAGAAATCTCAAAGAGGTTTTTAATCTCATGATGATCCTACAGCAGCTGCAACACAGTCCCTTGGGGGGGACAAAAGTAGATTTCTAAGCAAATCAAGTTTGACTTGATTTGAATTATGGGATTTTTAGACAAGTGTTTTATCCCTATTACCAATTGTGTTTTTCACATAGGAAAATAGTCATGGGTCAGTGAATCAGTGACCCCTTTATGCCTTAAAGATGCATATTTCTTTTTGATGGATTGGCCAATACAAAAATCTCAGTGTTTTAAATGGTTAACAATCCCAGAAAATTTCAGATTGATTATGTTCCTTTCATAGACCAATCTGCTACGGAGTTTGATAAAATATGATTAAAAAACTCTCAATGCCATCATTCTGCTGGATTTGTTTTTAAGTTGAAGCTTTAAAGTAATTAAATAGTACTTGATGAATTGGAAATCCCTTCCAGTAATTGCAGAGATGGTTTGTTTCTTAATGTTTTGCAAGGCTTTTAACATCATCTTCATACATACCAATACCAGCTTAAGGAATATATTCTCTCTCTCTCTCTCTCTCCCCCTTTCTTGATCATTCTAACATGGACATGAAAATTCAGTTTTGTTTATCATGGCTACTCTTTTGCCCCCTAGGAATTTCTATTCTCCCCAAATAATATTAAAAAATTAAACTAAAAATTAAATTAAAATTAAAGGAGAGCGTTTGCTGGAGATAGGTACTCACATAAGGAGTAAGAAGTTTAACGCTTAAGGTTTGGGGAGGAGTTTGTAGAAATATTTTTTAAAACACCAAACAGAGCTATCCAATCCTGTTATGCCAATCCCTATACAGCACTTCATCCTGTCATCATTCTAACGCCTGCCACTAGCTCTTAAAGTGAATAGTTGGAAAAGAGGGGATAGAGGATGAGGTAGGTGGACAAATTTAGATCTAGACTGTCTCAGCCTTATTAATGGATAAATTATCAGTCTAGACTCACAAAAGAAATAGGACGATCCTTGTTTCTTGGTCTTTTGTGTGTATTGATTTCATTTTTCTTTATTTTTTTTTGCTTTGGTAACTTATTTCAACAATAGTCAATATTTCTATCCTGTCAGACATACTAGAAACCCAGTGTGCAGACACTCAAGCAGGGAGGTTGGACTAACAAAATGTCCATACCAGTGTTTTATCAGAGGAAGGAACACTGGACCTGACTACCAGGAAACTAAGTTCTAATTCCACTGTGCCACAAGTCTCCTTGGTCTGCTGCTTCCTCATCTGCAAAATAGACAAAATAATATTGGTCATATCACTACTGACATTGTGAGGATTAACTAAGATGAAGAGTGTTGCAGTGTTTTGAAACCTATACAAACTTATAAAAAGTGTTACCATCTTAAGAGAACGAAAGGAAAGAGGATGGTTCTTGACATTTTCCTCACTCCCTTTCAGTTTAACAAAGCATAAAGGGACCAAATAAAAGCATATTTATACATTATAGATGAAATTATAAAATCGGCCTAGTAGCAAATACACACACACACACACACACACACACACACAGAGTACTTACTCATTTTTCCTAGAAACGTTGCCTCTTAATGATATGTTACTAGGGGCATTTGGATAGAACTAGCTTTACAATATGGAGAATAAAGATACTGGTGTTTTTATTATGTTTGACCTTACATCCAAGGCTTTCTGCATTTTTCTAGTTATGGACTCTGAGTATTGATTCTTTTAAAAAATAATCTGTAGTGAATGAGCTGTTTCCAGAATCCTTTAGTTTTTCTTTTGAATTTTTAAAACTTCATGTTTTAAAAAAATGTTGCACACATATAGATAATCAACCCAATCATCCCCAGACACAGGAAAACCCTTTTCAAACTTTACATTTTCTTTTTGATATTTTATTCTTTTGGCATGTCGAATGGAGTCCTCATTAACATTGTTTAAATAGTAAGCTTATTTTTCTTAAGGTATATACATGGCTCAGCTAAAATTTCAGACAACAGCATAAATGATGGTAAGAGTATATAGACTCTGGAGATGTACAGATTTAAGTTTCTTATCCTAATTCCACCATGTATTGTATGACCCTCAACAAGTTCTTTAACCTCGCAGAGACTCACATTGGTCGGTGACAATACCTACTTCATAGAGTTTATGAGAATCTTAAAAACTAACTATGTTACTTTGGCACCTAGAAGGTAACTGATAAGTGTTACTATTAGAATAATGACTGTAGATTGGATTAAACAATGAGTACGTTCAGTTACTTGGCAAATATCGTTGGCAAATAACTATACTTTTGGGTTTAAAATCCATAGTGTTTATTGTTTATGTACCTTCGTGTTTATCTCTTTGTAGCTTCTATGACAATTAGTTTTTTACCCTTACAGTTCAATTCAGCAGAAAATTTTGAACACATACTAAGTGCTAGCCATGGCGTTAAGTGCTGGGGAGTTGAAAATGAATAAAGCAAGGTCCTTGTACTCGAGGAACCCTTTAGGATTCAGAAGTGAAGGCACTGATTTTATCTATATTTTGTCTATATTTCTATTGAGGAAAACAGAAAAATATTGATGATTATCACTCGAATTATTTATTTACATTTTGATAAATGGCATGTAAGATCATTCTTTATTTGCTAAAATGTAGAAAAATGGGAAATAGCCACTCTTTTTTGCCTTTCATTAATCTGTGGGTGCAGATGATGAACATTCGAAAAACAAGGCACCCACCAACATTATATTATAAATTCTCTCAGTATTTCTTCTGTGTTAGTATTGCTTTTTTTGCGTGTCGTGACATTTTCATGTGAATAAAATATAGTCCCACAGTCAAGTTGTTCTCAGTCAGGTCTACAAAGAGAAAAGTCATTCAATAAACATAAAAAAAGGAAAATGCTAGAAGCCAATCCGCTGCTGATATAGGTGTGTTCTTTTTACACTGTGATTAAAACTGCATGCAATTGTGTGTTTGAGGAATATGATTCTGCTGTTGTTATTGCCAAAAAATATGGAGTTAGACGAGTTAGAGGAACACAGGTGCTGCCTTGGATGACGAGAAAGTCCTCAAAGGGATGAAAATGTTTGTCTAAGTATACAATAGCTGATCAGCTCATAAAGGTGTTCTTGGTGGAAGGAATCCAAATCCTTAGGCTGCTCACGGGGCTAGCTGTAAGAACACTTTAGGTATAATCCCAACCCCAGAATTCTGGGCTGTGAGTGTGGAGCTGCTCCAGGTTCTTTCTGATACAGCCTAGGATACAGGATTATCATTACTTTAATTCCAGATGCCTCCAGTCCCCAAAGAATCTCAGTGTGGTATAGAGGCTAAGAATGTAGACTTTCTATGACCTTGGAAAAAGTACTTAAAAAAAAAAAACTCTGTGCCTCAGTTTCCCCACTTGTTTGATGATAGTGGTATCTATTTCACAGGATTATTGTGAGTTTTAAAAAGTTAATAATGCATGTAGCATGCTTAGACTTATGCCTGGCATGGAGGAAATGTTGATTAGTTTCATCTGTAGCTTTTATTAGTGGTTAATTAAAAATCCTGTTTAGGTTTCAGATCAATTTTTTTAAAAAAATCAATTTTAATTATTATTAGGAAGATATTGGATACTCACCCTGTGATCAGCACTATACAAGGTGCTGAGAAAGAGAAAAATGCAAAGATCCAGGGGCTAGAATGAGCATGGCCAGCATACATATGGTCTTGATTCTGATGAAGGCTAATTTCTGAAAGCGGGGAACAATAAGATGCTCCACATTTTAGAAACTGCTCAAAAAGGTAGATTTCTTTTTCCATTTTCTTTCTTTTACTATTATTAGTTAACTTCGGGGAAGTCACATCATAGCATGGCTTTGTTCCTTATTTCCTCTCTCTCTGATTTAGGCAGAGTTTTGGGGAGATTTCCAGTCTTTTGAGAAGTTCAGTGTCTTTACCAGTCACTTTTACTGAGTATCTGTAGCTAGATATTACTTGCAAAAGCCTTCAAAGAGCTTTCTTTGTAGTTATACCTATATTCACGTGGATGACATTCTATATCTCTTCTGACCCTATGTATGAGGGCCTTTCTTTAAAAATGCAGTATAGGCAAGTTAAGTATTAGAAGTTTCTGTACTACACATATAACATTCTGTAACATTTTCTTTTGCCTAGATTTTGGAGATGCAGTTGTTTTTGCTTCATTTCCCAATTTGGGGATCTTCCTCCTATGTTCTCCAAAGTAGTTACCTTACTAATTATTCTCATCCCAAAATGTTCAGAATAATTTGATGCGTTGACATATTTTGACCATAATTAGACTTTTGGAGCTATTTCACATTTACACCTATTGTTTCCTGATAAAATTGATCTGTCTTTCAATTTAAGTATTCAGACTCTCCCTTTGATCGTTCAGGATATATGCAAGAATCTTTCTTGTTTTTAATCTCTGCTTCATAAGCTTACCAGATGAATCCATCAAATGCCATGACCTGTCCTTAAATTCTGACTTAGAATAAGGATTATTTTAGTGGGCATTCAAGTTAAAATTTGTTCCAAAGACGAAGTGGGCCAATGGCATTCAATGTGAGCGTACCCCAGCATATTCTTCTACTGCATATGAAACAAGAAGCACTTGCCTCACTGTGACAAGGAAGGATATGACATTGTGAGGTTGTGGAAAGAAACGATTACCCTGTTTCTCTTATTTTTTAGAACAAAATCAGTTCACAGTCTACTGAAAAAAATTAAAACTGTGCCTTTTACCTACAGCCAGACAGAAATATCTGACCTGAATATATTAAACTCCCATCTAAAAGCACCTCATAATAATAAAATATTTTCTCAATCTCTATGTTATTGTCAGTACCATTTCAAATGAACAACATTCACTTCCAGAATATTTGAATTCTTATGTATTAGAAATGGGGAAGTGTGACACAGTTACTTTCCCATGGGAGCCTTGCTCAGAGCTCATTTGAGCTGTGACCTGCTTAAGCTGCCAGGAAGTGTTAGTATTTTTGTTGGATCTTTAAAATGGAGATCCAGAGTGAAGGACAATGCATCAGAATTAGACATTTTTACTCTACAGCAAATGAAAAATACAAGGAAGTATATTTTCTTCCATAGTAAAGTGTTTCACAACTTTCACCCTTTATCAGCTCTTCTTAATAGGGAAACCTTATCTGTGAAATTACTTTTTTTTCAGTAAAAAATTGTTCTATGCAAATTGTGCATCTTGAATCCTAGAATTCTGGCTGGCAGCAGCCAGATTTAAAGTCTGTGAACATCTCAAGCCAAGTATAAAATCCCTCTGAAGATATGAGGGTTGATGTGAGTTTTTGGGTGAATAAAGTAGTGACTATAGAAATAGTTCAGGTACGATTGTCGATGGAATTTTTTATATATGGCCAAGAACAGATTTTTAAATAGTATTCTAATCTTTAAAAAAAAAAAGAAGAGGGGTAGTTGGGGAGAGGAATTACTGTTCTTGTTTGAAATAAAGTCTTTCAGTTGTTAGATTCCTTTGATTTCCATAACAGTGCAAGAACAAAGAATAGCCTTAAGCATAATATCATCAGGAATGAACATGGTTCAGTTACGATAACAACAAAAGTTTGTGTTTTCAAGACATCCAATTCCTGAATGTGTTCTTGTTCTGTGGTCTCCTGCTGTTTCTTCTGTGCCCCTTGCATTCCCAATGCCTCCTCCTTACCTAGCTAATTTCTTATCCCTCAAAGGTTCCAACTTAAACATCACTTCCTCCAGGAAGCCTTCCATTGCTTAATTCCAAATTAAGGATAGGTGTCTTTCTGTGCCTTCTATAGTGTCTTTGACTTCTCTGATGTAGCACACATCACATTGTTCTATCTTCTTCCCTAATTGTAAGCTCCCTCCACTATAAAAATAATAACTACTATTTATCGAGTATATACTATGGGCAAGGTACTATTCTAAACATTTTATATATGTCACATTATTTTTTTCTCACAATGATAATTTATCAATCCATTTTATAGATAAACAAAGTGAGGCACATAGAGGCATAAGTGTCTTGCCCAAGGCTACACAGCCAATGAGTAATACAGACAGAATCAGAATCTGACTCCAGAGTGTAGGCTCTTAGCCATTACTTTATACTGTCTCCTTAACGGCAATGGCCGTAGTCTGGTTGCTTCAGTCTTATTCTCAGAGACTGAAACAGAGGCTAGTAAATAGAAGGTACACAATAACATATTTAAGGAATAAATTAGTATATTTGTGAAGAAAACCATCAATTGTTATGCAGACAGCACGATGCTATTGCAAAGTAGCAGGAATATAACTGGTTCTTGATTGAGACTCTCCTGAATTTAAAATTAACGTATCTATTTATCAGATTCTAACATTAACTCTTGGTACCTGCCCAACTCACACCTACAAATGAAGACTGTCTTTGCATAAAACTCTTCATGCTTTGTTTTTTGAATTTAATCAATATATAGAGATCACGGAGAGAAACAATGCGTACAATCTGGATCTTTTTTTTTTTAAACTGCAGAGAAATTATGAATTTATTTAGAAGGCTTATTGTTGGTAATAGCATTGGCACAACAATTCTGAAACTATTTTGTGTGTATGGTGGGACCGTGCAAAAGAGTAAATATAGGGAAGTTTTTTGGAAGTCAGGGTTGTTAGGGTGGGAAATCAGAACTAAGGGATGGAGAAAAAGAAGCCTGGAGTGTTGGATTAGAATTAAAGGTATTGCTACAAACTCATGATTTTTAAAGCATATATTTCTCGGCTGGGCACTATGGCTTACACCTGTAATCCTAACACTTTAGGAGGCCTAGGCAGCAGGATCCCTTGAGACCAGGAGTTTGAGACCAGTCTCACCAACATAGAAAGACCCCGGTCTCTACAAAAAATACAAAAGTTAGCTGGGCATGGTGGTGCACATCTGTAGTCTCAGCTACTTGGGAGGCTGAGGCAGGAGGATCCCTTGAGACCAGGAGTTTGAGACCAGTCTCAGCAACATAGCGAGAGCCCGGTCTCTACAAAAAATACAAAAATTAGCTGGGCGTGGTGGTGCACACCTGTAGTCCCAGCTACTTGGGAGGCTGAGGCAGGAGGCTCACTTGAGCCCAGGAGTTTGAGGCTACAGTGAGCTATGATGACACCACTGCACTGCAGCCATGGCAACAGAGTGAGACTCTGTCTCAGAAACAAACAAAAAAGATTTATTTCTTGGCTTTATCCTCTGAGAGGGCCTAGAAGCAATGACATTTCTATGGCAAAGAGTGCACCCAACACCTAAATTTTGGCTTCTTAATACCATTCCCCGTTACAACAAACATACAAAAAATAAGGTCTTGAAGAAATGGCTGATTCAAGGCTAGAGCAGCAAAAATACAAGGTGAGTGTGGAACATCTTGTTGTGACAGAAAGCAATAAAAGCTGAAAAAGTTGATGGGGACACAGAGAAAGGATATAGGAGCCATTTTAAAGGATTCCCTTGGCCAAATTAAGGACAATCTGTACATAAAAATGACCAATTATAGAATACTGATTTGAAAAAGATTCCATGAGTCTGTACTGATACTAAGAAAAAAAATAAAAAAATAAAAAAGTAGAAATGGGGAAAAGAAAATTCTGTTTTACAGAAGAATGGCAACCACTAAATGTGAAAGAAACAATTTAGAGATACCAAATCACTGTTTTGCAAGTACAATGGTAATAATGAATTCTGAGAAGAATCATTAATGGATGTTAAATGATTGAATGAAATGTAAAGGAATATTCACACAGTCCAAAAGTATCATTGTTCCACAGATTACTTATTAATTACAAACGGTACGTTTATAATGGAGAAAGGTCCATAAGTTAGGGATTAAACTTATCATGGGACAAATTGACATCATGTGCTACCTGATGTGATGTGCTGAGAAGGACGTAGTAGTTATGGAGCATTTTTGCCCCAAAATGTTAAACTTCATCTAATCCAAAACTAAATAGAGGGACATTTCAAAAAAAAAAAAACTGATCTGGGCTCTTCAAAAATGTCAATGTCATGAAATTTAAAAGGCAAAAAAAAAAAAAGATGGGTTGTTCTAGAATAAAGGAGACTAAGTAGCTCTGATAGCTATGCCAACTAAACGCCATGCACAATCTTTACTGGATCCCGGATTGGGGAAAACACAACAGCTATGAAAGATGTCAATGGAACAACTGGATGAAATTTGAATATGAACTGGACGTTAGAGAACAGTGGTGTGCTAATGTTAAATTTCCTGAGTGTGATAACTGCATTACGGTTATGTAGGGAATGCCCTTATGCTTAGGAGACCCACACTGAAGTATTCAGGGATGCAGTGTCAGGATGTCTGCGTGTGACTTTCAAGTGACTCAGCAAAGATAGAGAAAGAGAGAAAGCAAATGCAGCAAAATATTAACAGAGATGAATCTCAGCGAATGGTATTTAGATGTTCCTTGTATGACTCTTGCCTGTTTTTATACATTTGAATCTTTCCCAAATTAAAAAGTTGAGAAAATGAATGAGGTATATTTTTATGCACTTCCAAGGAAAGAGCTCCAAATCCCTAGCTGAAAGGGAAAAGCAACTTATAAAATGACACATATAGTATGGTACCATTTAGTTTAAAAATACATAGAACGTTACTATAGATAGATAGATGCTGTATCCATGCAGGAAAAAGAACATCCTCTAGGTATTTTGAGCAGAGGATGATTAAACACAGGCAATCAGTTGCCAGTAAAATCTCAGGAAGGGCTAGAGGAGTGAAAATTGGGGCCGGCCACTGCACTAAGGCGTTGAGAGCAGGACACTGCTCACACCAGAGAGCAGGAAGGCGCTGCTGCTGACATGGCAGCCACCGCTGACACCACCAGCACTGCCTCCTGACACCCAGGAAGCTGGGAACTAGACACTGAACATTAGTCAAGATCCTCCATTGCCACAACTTCTTCTAGAAACCCTATGCTTCCTGTTGCTGCCCATCCTGTGTTCTCTAGCTCCTTCGGCCAGCGAGTCTGCCGCCCAAGGCTCTTTATCCTCTGGAATAACCCAAAACTTTGTTCCTGAGGGGTCTCAGCCCTTGGCAGTCCCGCGCTGGTTGGATTACCAGAGTCTTCCATTGAAATTTTCCTCTACACGTGGAAATACTAGGAAACAACCCCCAGAATGAAGGGTTTTGAGAAGTGAGGTTGTTACATAATAATCATCTTATGGTATAGGAAAGTAAACTTAACAAGAAAACATACCATGAATACTGGATAAATTTGTCAAAATCCTTCATGTATGTGATCTCTTTATTGCCATACGTTTAGACAGTTTAAAGCCTTTATCATTGTTTTATTGGGGTGATGCGAGAATGAATTGATTTTTTTTAATGGTCATTCCCACATTTTTAACCCTGACTTAAAAATCTTTCCTGCTGCTTATTTGTTTATTGGTCTGTTAAGAGCCATTAGGAATAAGACTCTAGTCTCAAAAAAAAAAAAAAAAAAAAAAAGCCATTACGAATTTCTTGAGTCAGCTTTGGGTGATTTTTATTTTGCTTAAAAATAAAATTTCTGTATAATTTCAGATATATTGTCAGTGGGTTGCACATAATATTTTCATATTCTCTCATAATTAATTTGGTCTCTTTCTTACTTCTAGTTATACCTACAGTAGTGGGAGTGAGTGTTTTGTGTTGTTTCTAGATTTACTTCCCACATTCTTTGAATTGTTTTGCTATTTATAATAATTTCTAAGATTGATTATTTTTATTTTTATAATTATAAACTTAGTTTAAAGCTATATGTCATGTACCCCTTTAGCTATTAATACATAGCAGATTTTTATATGGAATAGCAACATTTCTATAATTTCTAGAGAGTTTAGATAATTTATATCATACGTTACTTCCTATTTGATTCAGAGATTTAGATAACTGTTCATTATTTTGCGAGTAGTTAAGGCTTTTTCTTTGTTTTTAATTAGGAAAGGTTTGCTCAGTTTTTTTGGATTTGGTTTCTCATTTAACTTTTCCTCACTTTGGAGAATGTGGCTGTAAAATTTTTATTTTGGAGAATTTGTTCACTTTTTAAAAATTGTTGCCAGGTTAATGATTGATATTCATAAATGTTTCACAGATGAAGTAGTCTCTGTTTGGAGAGCAGAAAATCCTCTCTTTGTATTTATTTTTCTCTATGTATGTATCTATCTATATACATTTGAGCTCACTGATTATATTATTCAAATCTCACATAATTTTGTGGATTTTTTGGCCCATTGATTTGTGTGATTCAGAGAGAGGCATATTAAGATATTCCATTATGAAGAAAAAATGCTGATAATATTTAGTGTCCATTTGAAGTTTATACTTAGGAATTTAAAACAAAACAGGGACAGCTTGTTAATTAGGAACAGGTACAGAGAAGGTCATTGTCTGGCTCAACCCTGGCCAGGGTTTTGCTGGGTGAGTACCACCAAGGAAAGTGAGAAAGAGAGTTGCAGGTTTTGCAAAGGAGTGGTTATGATCTTGCCCCATGAAATCCAATGTGGATAAGAAGGGAAACAATGGCAGGAAGAAGAGGGTAGACAGTGAAAAGTGATGGGTTCAATGGACTGGACCAACAGGAGTGATGCAGTTACTGGAGAAGCTCCCAGCAACTCCCCAATAACCTGGAGACGGTCCAAGGGTGCAATCATTATGGTAGGTGGCTGAAGTGGAGTGATGGATGTGATTATTAAAGGTGAGATTAGAAAACTAAAAATGCAAGAAGATAGACCACTTGAATATTGGAGCCACTAAGAATGAATGAGTCAATGAATACTCCTAAAACAATTCTGGAAGGAAATGCACCAAAAGTTAAGTGTTAATAAGATTATACATGACTCTTATTTTTTCTTTGTATTGTTCTATATTTTCTAAATTTCTAAAATATGCATGCAGTACTTCTGTAATTATGAAGAGGTTACTTTCAAATTCAAAGCTGCATTTGATTCGTCTCTCAGTAATCATACTATAATCTATATGTTTATTGTACAATTTTGCTGCCCTCAAGCAAAACTAAACAATACAGAAAAAAGGAAACATTAATTTCTTCTATCTCTTATACCCAGAGGGGTGTATATAACCCAGTTGTTTTCAATAATGTATCTGCTTTAAATTTTTTTTCCCAAGAGGGACAGAAAATAATATTTAAATGATACTGATCCAACACAAGTGATCAGTGAGTTCGTTCATAAAGGATGGATTGCTATTTTTGGTTTTTCATTGGCCACATTGTTCTTAGATGTATATACAAAGTGTCCATTGTGAGTGTAATATAAATATCTTATCACACTACAGTTCTGAATTACATTCTTTTACATTGTAACTC